>OVBE01017690.1:0-10326 GCA_900406425.1 Iberis pinnata
AATATTTTTGGAATCAAAATATTTTTGGAATAATTGAGAGTGTGTAATATTTTAAAAAAAATATATATATATATATTATCCTACACCGCTAATTTTTATTCACCATTCAAAAATTACCCCGCACTGCTAATTTTATTAAAATCACAGTTGTCCCGCACAGCTGATATTTTTTCCCGCACCACACTTACACCTACCATCCCGCTTATTTTTCTATCTTGCACCGCTTTATTTTTTGTTACCATTCGGACCCTTGATCTATCTCCGATTTTTCTCTCTTCTTTTCCTCTTTCTCTCTTCTTAATCTAACGCTTTCGATATGTTTACAAACATCAGGTTCTCTTAATTTTTCTTAGATTCATGTGTTTACGATTTTTTTTGTGATCACTAGCTATTTCAATAATCTGATTATATTAAAATATAGGGTTTTGTAGAAATAATATTTCGTGTTTATATGTTATAGATTAGTTTCCTTGTGAAATTTCATAGGTGCTCTAAAAAGGTTCTCGTTGGTATTGGTTGAATCATCAAACTGATTTCAGTATTAGTTACTCTTTGATTTTGCATATTATTAAATAAATGGATAAAAGTGGACTTGTTACCAAACAGATAAGTGTAAGTAGACACGACGAAGATAGATTGAGAAACCTACCCGAATCTTTACTATGTCAGATAATTTTGAATCTTTGTACTAAAGATGTCGTTAAAAGTTTTGTATTATCTAAAAGATAGAGAAATATCTTACTTTTGTTTTCAGGAATACAACACCCTAGTGAGTTTTTTTTACAAGTTTCTAGCTTTGAACAGAGAATCTTTCTTTCAAAGTTGTAGGTTAGGTTGCTATTTTGATGACGATAAGATACGTATGGTTTATCTCAAGAATTGGATCAAATTGTGATTAACCAGAAAGTTAAAAATCTCCACATATCCGACCTGGATGCGCCTTATGATGGTTTTGAGTTACCTCCGGCCATTTAGACCTGCAAGAGCTTGGTATACTTTGATATCCGTTACATAATCTTGACTAATCCAATGTCAATATATTTTCCTTTTCTCAAAGTTATCAATCTTTATGTGGTAAATTTTGCCGATGATATGGATGTGGAGAAGCTGTCCAGTTCTTGAAAGCGTATGAATAACCGATTGTATCTTGTGTGATATACAATTTTTACATGTTTTCTCTTAGTCTCTACAGAGTTTTAAACTTTTTGACTATAGTATCAGAGATTTGGAAGTGCTAAAGGTTGAAATTGATGCTCCTAAGCTTGAGTACCTTCGCCTCTGCCCTAGTATAAATGGAAGTTTCTGATTAAAAAGATTAGAATCTCTTGTTGTGGCAGATCTTAACATTTTATTTGATAATGATCCAAGTGATCACCTAATGATAAATATGATTCGTGATCTTCTTCTTGAGATCTCATGTGTCAAAAAATTGTTCAGCCATACGGATACAACTGAGGTAATATTTTTTTGAACTGACTATTTAAGTTTTTTATTTTTGGATTCATTTAAGAAACTTATGAAAATTTCTTTGCGGGATATCTTTGATTATTTACAATGTGGTCATTGTATACCTTTATTTCATAACTTTTCTTTCTTTCGCTATTGCGGCTTCAAGAAGTTGTCAACTTTTCTTGAGAGTTGTCCGAATCTGAAATCTCTTGTTGTGGTTAGATTCTTTTTAGTTAAAACGATCAACTTTATCTCCTTAAGAGTCTGAAAACTATGATGTACTTATTTTTTCCATTTGGTTTTGTTTTTCAAAAATTTTATGATTTTCTTACTGATGATGATGATGATGAAGTTGAAATTGTATCCATGCCTAAGTGTCTCTTAACATCTCTCGAGTATGTTGAGAGTGAAAGTCCAATCATTGGCACAAAAGGGATGAAACAAGTTAGTAATTTTTTGGAGACTTCAGCAATCTTCAAGAAATTAACTTTACACTTGGTGCGTGTTCGTTACGTCAAGAAAGAATATCTTGCCTTTCTTTATAAACTTTTTACCATTGCAAGACTCTCTCCTTTATACCAAGTTGTTGTTCTTAACTATTGTTGAATTTTGACTTTGAATCGTTAATTTGACTTATCGTTATTTTCTTCACTTGTGATGCTTTTGATGTGTTAAATTAATAAGAAAATCATATTAATTGATGGGTTAAGACTTGAGAGAGATATTTTCTTAGTAGTAGTAATAGATAATTATTGCTTAGTGGTTTTGTGTTTTGTTTCGTATGAATAAGTGAAACATTTTTGAGTTTAGCAAAAACTTTTACCCAATTCTAGGGATAATTTAATTTTAACTCCCTTCACTCTACTAGTTTTGTCTTTGTTGCACTTCATTTTTTGGATATGCCATGACTTTCATAGACATTTGTAGCAAACATCTATTTCGATGAGTTTAAAATTTTATGTTAGTATGTTTCTTTAGTGATCTTTTAACTAATTCAATTGGTTGAAACTGTTAATTATAGTTTGCGATTAAAATCAAACAATACAAAACAATTTAAATTATATGATCTTATTCCATTTTTTCGATTCAAATTTCAAAATTTATGTTAGTGTCTCTTTCATATTTTAAATTGTAGAAAAAAATAAAAGTAGTTCACACAGTCTAAAAATTTGTAATTTGATGTTATTATCAAAATATAAAAGAATTATTTAAAAAATGTCAGTTAACTAGTTTTATGTTTTAACTCATCTGTACTATTAATTGGGAAGAATTATTTGACAAAAACCTATATTTTGTAGACATTTACATGAAATGCCAGTACTTTTGAACTAAACTGTCAAAATTACTTTTAAAACACTTACAAGTAATCATGCAATTAAAGTACTTGATGTAATTTAGTTATTTACATATGGAACAACTTTTATCTTCATATTTACTTTTTATTGTAGTCAACTAGTCATGCATGGTAAAAATAACTCAGCCTTTAACTCGGACATAAGCAAACAGAACTCATCTGTAATCAAACAGAACTCATCCGTCTGAAAATAAGACCAAGTCGTAGACATAAATCAGCTCAACCATTCCACTTGAATTTTAAAAGACCGAAACGAAAAAAGTTTATATAACGAATAGTTTTGTTTATATTACGACCGAGTTATCTTCGTCGTTATAGAGATTAAGAGTTTTAAAAAATTACTGAAATTATGAATTCTAATAGAGATTTTCAGTTAAAAAATAAAATAAAAACAGGTAATGATAAAACATGAGGAAATAATATCCAGACTACTGAAAGCTGGGTTTTTCGTCTTTACTTTACGACTTAGTTTTTTTCCCTATACGAGTGGGTTATGGTTACAAATAAGTTATCTATACGACTGAGTTATGTTTACTCAGGGCCGGCCCTGATGGGAAGCTGAGGAAGCAAGGGCTTCAGGCGCATAATTTATATAAATTTTATAGGCATCAAAAAGGCATCATTTTTAGCCTCTATAAGGATTCCTTGGGACGGATTCGATCATCACCTCCTATTAAAAGGCATCATTTTTTTTCTCGGCTTTAAGCATCAAATACCTTAGGACCGGCATTGTGTTTACTAAATGATGGAGTTTTCTTCATTTGGTTGTTACATAGGATAAACGGCCAATATTACAATAAACACTTGGAGATTTGGTGCCCCTTTGGTGGTTGCATAGGATAAGCAGGAGGGAAGCGGATTGCATGTGTACTATTTGTGAGAAAATTTGAAATAGAATGAGATAGATTGCATGCGAACTGTTTGTGAGAAATATCGAAAGCGTTAGATTAAGATGAGAGAAAAAGGAAGAGAATAGAGAAAACCTGAGATAGATTAAGAGAGAGATTGAGAAGTTGCGAGAAAATAAAGAGAGAAACAAAGAATATAGATTAGAGTCATGATTTTTCATATTCCCTCATCATTACATGCCTCGTAAAAATCGAAGAGTCACGATTTGGCGTATACCTGCCTCTTCAACTTTTTTCACCTCGGTAAAGTAATAAGAGTGGGCATAATATGTGGGAAAAAAGGAATGTGTTTAATGTGAAACTGATATATGGATTTGAATGTTTTTGTGATACGACTGAGTTCTAGTTTAATACATCTGGGTTATGGTTTATAAATGGTTGAGTTACAGTTTACCATTGATAGACGGATTAGAATTATTTTAGTACGGCTAATTTATTTTTAATGTATTTCTGAGTTAGTTTTACTGTATTTCTGAGTTATGAAATTCAAGCTGAGTTATATTACTAAATGTTTGGTGTTCTTTTCTGTATGTCTGAGTAAAGTAATCAATTTCAATTTTTTGTCATTGGTAACGTAATAAGCATCATTACACGCCTCGTAAAATCACATTATCCGCGACAAAGACAGAGAGAGAGAGAGAGAAAGAGAGAGAGAGAAAAAATCGTCGGTCGTAACTACCTAATACTCTACAATAATAGCTGACATAATAAGCATAGGGTTTGACCTCCGAAACGGATTATCCCATCATAGTTGTGTAGTAAGACATCATTTGCCTCGGTTATAACAATTACTCGATATTATACGCCTAAGTTATTGTTTATCATTCCGATGGGTTATTATTATTGCTTTATAATATATGAATGGTTAAGTTATTTTTATTGAGTGCCTGAGTTATGAAATTCAAAATATATGAAACGGATGAGTTACATCAAGCTGATTATACTTTACAAAGAGTTGGGTTATTTTCGTCTCTACTTTTACGACTTAGTTATGTTTCCTGTACGGATGAGTTATGTTTACTTAAGGACTGAGTTTTTTCGTGGTTATATAATATTTGTACTATGAGTGAGTAGAATCAAAATCGGGTTGAATGCATACTGTTTGTGAGCAATATCAAAATCAAAAGAGAGAGATTGCATGCGTACTATTCGTGAGGAAAATCGAAAAAGAGAGATTGTGAATTTGTGAAAAAATTAATAGAGAAAATAGAGAAATAAATAGAGAGAGAAAGTGAGAACCGTCGCTTCAATGTCAAATATTTTTAATATAAAAATTCAACAGTCACGATTCTTGCGTATCCCCGCCTCTTAAAAATGTTTGGCTATAAATTAACGTTTACCCATAGTGTATCTTTCACACTGAAAGTCTATCTATCTCACTAAAATATGTCCAACTGCATAATCATGTATCTCAAGGATATCACCGACACCCGAATTGGAACAAAAGAATATAGTCATTCTCAAACTCATCGACCAAGAGGTATACTTTGTCTTTTTTACCCATATTTATTTAAACAAAATAACAGTTGGTCTAATTCTTTTACTTGATTACTGAGATAATATTGTTTACAAATGTTAATCAGGAAATCCAAGATAAATTTAGTTTATATGTTAAACACGTCTCAATAAATTGATGGTTCGGTATTGAGTTGTTTGTAGGGTCATGTTTTGTTTTTATCGGTTGTATCCTTTCATTCATTGTTGTTGAAGTAGTTTTGTAAGATATCAATTGCAAATTGTCGTTTGAGTATAGTTGAGTTACCATTTTGCAACGAGCTAACCCTATTTTTGTTACTTGGATGAATGAGGTTCAATTCTATACTGAGCCAATTTCATGTGGTTTTAGCAATCATTTTAGAATTCTTAAGTAAAATATGTGCATTTTATAGATAGATTCAAATAGTTCCAATACAGACACATTAAGTAACAATACAAAGGCTAATACATTGTATAAAACTACCCAATCAATCTATCCAACTCCATAAAAAATCCACCATCCTTCCTTCCTTCGCCTTGATTCCACATGTTGTCTCATTTCTTAGAGACACTTTGCAAGAAGACAAGGACTAACACTCACTTTGGCCGTGATTAGTATTCTCCTTCATCACCAATACATTTTTATATTCTCTGTCAGCCAAGAGGTCTGCTGCCATATTCACCCGTAAACCTTGAATATTTTCATCGTTTATCCCATCGAAAACTACACCAAGCGCTAGAAATTCGAAAAACTTTAATGAATACACCCCACAATCACCAATTTTTGTATTCTGCGGAATGTTGTCGCCTTTCTTCCTTCGGAATGAAAACTATCGCCACTTAGGTTTTCATAGATGGTGAGGAACAAACGCGTTCATCATCGCTGGGATCATATGCATTAGCGGTTTAAATTCCTCTACCACTCTCTTTTCACATGCATGTGTTACATCTCCCATGATTGGGTCATAGACATACGTCTTCTCCCACAGCAGATTAGCGTGATACGCCACCAAATGATTGCCTCCGACATTGTGTACTCCTTACAAGTGATTCACATCTTGTATCCACTTCAAGTTTGTCTGTAACTCCGTTGGATACATGCCATTTACTACATCTTCATAAATATTAAGAAATTTGGAGCATTTAGGTCCCATCTTGAACATATCGTAAAGGAGTTTCATATTTTTTTGGAACCAACCATCAATAAACGCAATGCGTGGCAAACAAAATGGGGAGGGATCTTTCATGAACTATCGGGTGAGGACTCTAAGATACGAAAAAATATGTTGTACAAAAAAGATTAAAATATCATACCCCAGTCATGTAAGAGTAAATAACTCAGTCGCCTAAATAAAATAACTTGTTCGTTAACTATTTAACTCTACCGTCAAGTAGACTTACATTATAGAACATCCATCCAAAATTAGGTTTTCCCTTTTGCCAATACTGTCTTTCAAGGGCTAGAACATTGAAGAACGAATCCTCATCGTCAGCTTGACATATATATGGCTTGCCCCTGTACAATTAAACACATAAACAATTTATGCAGAGAATGATGACAAATTTATCAACAGATGGTGTTAAGGTCCATACTTGAATTTCTTTAGGTATTTTTAAGTCTCTCCAATTTCTCCAGCTCAACAGGTGCAAGAGGATCATATATTGATGATGAAGGATGACAATACTTCCTCATGCACGTCGCCGTCCCATTTGGCCTAATGCGAGGAAAAACTTGCCCCTCGGGAGGATTTTTGGAAATACTTGACCCACTTGGAGATAAGCGAATCCTTTCCTCCCGATGAGGTTTTAATCTTGCCAACCTCAATATTTCATCTTTATCGTCATCAGATGCCACCAACATTTCGTCATGAATTTATTGGCTCCCTAGATCAATCAAACTGGCATTTGTTGTCTCTTTCGACTTCAACTTAAATTTGATTACATTCTCACGAGGTTTCTAGTTCTTTAACATCACATATTTCTATTTCTTTAACTCAGCCGCATTCTTCTTTTGATTCTTCTTTAACTCGTCCGTCTTTTGATCAATGATGTTCTTCTTGTTGCGCCTCGTCAAGAGTCTCTTATCAGGAGAAACACCAATGAAAACAACGCTCTCACCGAGATCAAAAAACGCCTTCGTCAAATCCTTCTTCACATTATTTTCCTTGGAAACTTCATCTTCTGAATTTAGTGTAGCCATAAAACCTCCGACTTTGTCCTCAATAAGCTCCAAGGCCTGACTCTGTTTCTCCAACAAACCTTTTTCAGGGGTCTTAACAATTTTTGGACTATTAACGGACTTTTGCTGTAGAATTTTCGGCGGCGAGGGATATGTTATAGATAGGGGGTTGGTTTTTTGAGATGTTATCATTGTTTTTGGAAAATTCACGTACCCCAGTTCTTTCAGACACACCTCGACTGTCTCTCTGATTAATTGAGGAAGATTCTTCTGAAACATCTGAAATTTACTGGCTACCTTCCGCAGATCAATAACCGCTTCCTACAAAGCACCCCCACTTTCCACCTCTACAACGGCGTTTCCTTCAGTGTTCTCCTTCTCTTTCCCTACATGAATATCTTTCTTCTGCTTCTTTGTTGGTAGATCGGCATCAACTTCTTTTTTCTTCTTCCTAATTTTCTGTTCTCATTCCTCTGCACAACCCAGAAACCACTAACATAGCGGCCTGCGTGTAGGTATGTTATCATGTTCATAAGTTCAGGGTCATTTGCTTTATTTGGCCACTGAGGAAACAACTCTTCCAAAGACTCCTTCATAACCATATTCCTCACACGCACCTGCAAAAGTAATCAATAACTCAGACTTAAAAATTCAAAAGGAACTCAATCATCAAGTAAATAAAAAAAAACTCAGTTATCAAGTAAATAAAAACTATCTACCTCATAACTTAGCCAAGAAGAAAATAACAACTAGATAACTCAGCTGTAATACAAGAGATACAAAATGTCTGAATATAACACAGCCACATAATAAAAAAACTCTATCTGAAACATTACCTTGCCATGATTTATGATCTCATCAGAGATGACAAAATCAAAACTAACACGTTTACGACTTCCAGCCCAACGAAGAAGTGAAATCTCATCGTTTAGTAACCTGTTCCCAAAATTCTCTCTGAAGAAAGTGACAGATTCATACGCCCAAACCAATAACACGTGAACTAAACAATTGACGGTGTATGAGTTACCATATGGACTCAACAACGTAATAGAATTAAGAAGAACTTCAAATGCAGCACGACCCCATGGATATGTGATCATAGCTTCATCGTCGAATACCATTTTTCAGTTTCAAAAGGTATCCTAGAATTAGTACTCAGAGAAAAAATACCAATGGCTGGCATAAATAACAGGCCCAACAATTTGCACTTTTCTTTTGTCCATGTCCGACAAATTGCTTTTGCTTTCCTCAATTCATCTAACTTGGGTCCCATCCCATGCGGCACACTCAACTCATCCAGAAAGCTTCGTATTGCTCAGGTTTAGGTTCAAAATTTTCCGTTGGCAGTGGGTTTGTGTTTAACCCAGTTATCTCAGCAAATTCGTTTAATCCAAACCTGATAGGTTGATCTTGAACGATACTCCAAATCTCCTTCTTATTCACGTGTTGTTGTCTACATAGTAGATAATGTACTGTCTTAGCATACCAAACGATCTGGTTATCAACTAGCTTGGCAATGATTTCAACAGGTAACGTCTTCAGCTCTACCCACACATCATTACCTATTACTTTCCTAACTTCCGGGATGTCTCCCAAATGGACATTGTGATTTAACGATTTTTGTCAAGCTTAGAAGCCCTTTCGGCATATAGTCTTGGAGGGTAATCGTGTGTTCGATATTCTGAGGCAGACATCTGATCATAAAAGGATAATTATAAATTAGCCTCTATGGCAAAAAAAAAATTCAGACATAACATGATAACCTAGCGCCTATATAAAGTAAAACTCAGCTACAACATATATCAAACTCGCCCAAAAAATTATATATAACTCACCCACGGTGGGAAAAAAACTCAGTCGTCTCAGAAATCAAACTCAGTCTTATTATTAATCAAACTCATTCGCAACATATATAAATCAATCACAACTTACAAGAAATTTTGACGAGGGCGAACAATACGATTACGACGATGACAATTCGGAGAAGACGACGAGGGCGAACAATACATATAGTTAAATTAGCCTTTAACTCATCTTTCATGTATCTTTTACCCAGTCGTACATTGAAAAATAACCCAACCCTTTAGGTTACGAAGAGGCGGGAATACGAAAAATAGTGACTCTTCGATTTCTACTCTCTCTGTTTCTTAATACTTGATTTCTAGATTTTAATTTTTGTTTCACATTACTTGAGTTTTTAGTTTTTAATTATTGGTTTTTTCTTCTCAAAATACTCATTCACACCTTTCTGACTAGAAACAATAATTACACACCTCTTTTATCGTTAATTAATAGTTGAAGAAATTAAAAAGTCATGTTTTAAGCATTGAAAATTTGAAGAATATAGATAAAGTGAATTTAGGAGAGAGAAATTAACATTATAATCATTGTATTCTTCGATTGATATTGACTTAGACATAACTCAGTCTATGTTATTCATAATCATATTTGTTATTACCTGCTCGTAACACAAACATTAAAATCCATAACTCAGCCGTAAGGTAAAATGATAGTCGTAAAGTAAGAAAGACTCTGGTGTTTAGCAAACATAACTCATTCTTATAGTAAGCATAACTCGATCGTAAGGTAAGCATAACTCAATCGTTACTCTTCGATTAAACATGACTAAGTCGTAAAGAGGTTTACCTCAGTCATAATGTAAAATATTTATAAGTGAGACATACACAAAGGATAACTTTGCTGTAACGTTCATTTTAAATTTCATAACTCAGAGGAACATTAAAAGTAACTTAGCCGTTTTGTTTCTTACCGTAGATAAACAATAACACATCAGTTTCATATACTAACCGTGTATAATACGACTGAGCACTGATATCGAGAAATATTTATACCCGAGGAAAAAAATTTATTTTGATGCAGCTATGATGTGATATTACGATAAAAAGGTCAAACCCTAGATGATGTCTACTATGTCATTGTATTACGCAGCTATGATGTAA
>OVBE01017691.1:0-10324 GCA_900406425.1 Iberis pinnata
CGATCGATCCATAGACGGATCGATCGATCGGTATGTCCGACCAAATTTCCTGAATTTCCTAAATTTTCCTGAAACATCTCTTAAACTCAAAAAAAATTAATATGTTACTAAACTAAATAGAACTGACTCTAATCAAAAACCAAATAAAAAGAAAAATAAAAATAGTGGGTTGCCTCACACTCAACGCTTTATTTAACGTCTATAGCTAGATTTACTTACCTTCTAAACTGAATCTAATTAAGCACTAATAGAGACAATAGTTCTACCATCCACATTCGAGATCAGCAGCTTCAGTATCTTATTCATTGTTTCCCTTTTGAAATTCGTTCCCTTGTCTTTAAGATCTTGAACAAATGGAATCCTAACCTTAGAGAAAAGTTTTGGAAAACCCTTACTCTTTACCCTATACCCAACCCATTCTTCACTTAATGACTTGGGAATCAAAGTCAGATGAGTGTTCTTTTTGACTTTTATCAAATTCCCTTCACCTTTATCCTTGCCTTTTGAAGCTGGTTTTGGAGCATCTTTTTCTTTTCCTTGAACAGTCAAATCCAACTCGTCATTCTCATCAATCTTCTTCAAGTTTATCTTACCCCTTTTCTTAATTCTTGGGGTTAAACCCTTGATAGGAACTTGAGATTCCTTGTTCATGACCTTAACATCAGAGTCTTCAGATTCGGTATGAGAAGCATGCACCGCTTTTACCTCTTTGATCATGATGATCCTAAATGTAGGTATGTAAGGTACTCAAGGTTAATATTACGTTTTCTGGATGTTTCTGAGGTATATTCGCTTCTTGGGGACGTGCATCACAACCCCTACGGATGCTAGGAACGGTCTCCCCAAAACTAGCGATCCTTCAGAATTTCCATTTGTGTCAAAGACATGGAAATCAACAGGAACTATGCAATCTCCTACTTGCACTATTACATCAGTCACAAAACCACTTGAAGACACGATAGAATTGTTAGCCAATGCAAAAGATATTCCTGAAGGTATGATATCCTTAAGTCACAGCTTCTCAACGACCATCTTTGACATGACGCTGACGTTAGCACCAGTGTCACAAAGCGATTCCTTGAAAACGAATCCTTTAACTTTAACGGGAATTACGAATTCACTTGGATCCTCTAACTTCTGAAGCTTTATTAATGGATGAAATTGCTGAGAAACAGCATCATAGTATACATGTTCTTCATTAGGAACCTGAGGCTTATTGGGGCATGAGGTCTGAACTTTTGCAAGTTGCTTTGAAGTTTGTGCAGGTTTCAGAGGTGGATCAATTGATCCATGAGTGGATCGATCGATCTCTTCACTTTTCGGAAATCGATCCGATGGATGGATTGATCATTTTTTCTTAAGTTTCCGGAACGGATGGATCGGTCGATCTAAAACTTCTGGGAATTTCTGTGTTTTTGGATTGATCGGTCCCTCCTTGGATCGATCGATCTGGACCTCTATCAGCTCTGGAATTTCAAAAACCTGCAGATTTTTTACAGACTCATCTTCCTTTTTCCCAGTATTCGAATTTATCGCCTTGCAATATCCCTTGGGATTACCTTCAACCTTTCCTGGTAGCATACCAGCTTGTCTTTTAACTGCTTTTGAAGTTTAAGCTACTTGTACATCCAGCTTCTTCACATGACTAGACAATGATTCAAATTTGTTGTTCAAATCGTTATAAATACCATCCAACTTCGCATTCAGATTCTTTTCAGACTGTTAACTCTCCAGGATCTGTTTCAGCATCATCTCCATTTTATTCTCTTGTTGAACCTGAGATTGAGCTGATTTTTGGAAACCAGGTTGAGAGGCTTGTTCAAAACGACCTGATTTATGGACAAATGACTCTCCAGACTTATGTGCAAAGGTATTTTGGGGAGGATATGACTGATCTTGAGGATTCGCAACATTTGTACTCCTCTATGAGAGATTACCTTTGTTGTAACATGGATTGTACCCTTGGTTGTAGACTATTTGGCCTTGGCTATTAATATAACTAACCTCTTCTATGTTCTCAAGTCCATTGGCTGCAAAGCAATCAGCTTCAACCTTCTCTACATCCTCCGCAAAACTCATATGCTTCTCATTTTGTTTCTTGAGAAACTGAGTAAGAAGCTCTTTTACCTCTGCTAATTTAGAAGAAACTGAACTAGATGATCGTACTCTTCGATCATTATCAGGATGGTGGTTGTTGTTGCTAGAAGCAAGGTTGTCAATTAGCTTATAGGATTCATTCACGGGTTTAGTCATGAAATCACCATTCCTAGTTGTGTCTAGAGAGAGTTGGTATTTCTGATCTACACCTCTGTAGAAAGTGTTTAGGAGATTCAACTTAGAAAATCCATGGTGGGGACAATCCCGAAGGTACTCTTTAAACCTGTCTCATACTTCATAAAAGGATTCCACCGGTCCTTGCTGAAATTGAGAGATCTTACTTCTCAAATTATTAGTTCTGGTGGAGGTGTAGAAGTGATTTAGAAACTTGGCTTTACACTCACCCCAAGTCTCTATTAAGTTAGTAGGTAACCACTTAAGCCACCTCAGAGCTCTATCAGCTAAAGAATGATTGAAGAGCTTACAATGCACAGAGTCATTATAGACTCCATTTAGCTGAGTTGTGCTGTAAATGTCTTCAAAACTATCGATGTCATCCATATGATACTCAGTAGACAAGCCATGAAACTGATTTTGTCTTAGAAACTGGATGAGCTGAAACGGGAACTGGTAATCCCGTCTCTGAGACTGTCGAGGGTGGAGAGCATTCCTGTTGACTAGGAAAGCTTCAGGGTTGTTGAAATCCCCAACTAGTACCCTGTTTTGGTGAGGTGGGCGATTTTGATTCAGTCCAGGCGGGACTTGCTCGCCATTATCGCCATTACATTTGCCTTTATTGGCGTTTCCACCTCCTTGGTTTGCATCTCCTTCTAAATTTATCGGCAGCACTTGATTGCCATTTCCTCCTTGTTGGTTGAGAGCCAACTATCTTATATGTTCCAATCCTGGAAGGTTTTGGGCAATTGGAACTACAGGAATGATTGGATTCTGAATGACGTTGTCAGCCATTGTTGTGGATGAACTAGCGCTTCTTCGAGATTTCCGGTTTGAACGTTCTAGTCTTGCGAGTTCTTCGTTTGTGTGGTTGAGCGATTCAGGTGATTTTTCAGATCTCCTGGTCATGCACCTTCAAAACAAAAAACAAGAAGAAAGAATGAGATTAGTACTGAAAATAAAAATCCTGACTAGAATCTAAGTAAAACTTAAAAGGCATTGTATTGGTCCCCGACAACGACGCCAAAAATATGACAGGTTTAGGTTTTAATTCCTAAAACTATACTGCATAGAACATATCTTTGTAGTATAAAGGACCGAATCTCACAAGGACCAGATAATGCGACTCTCAGTTAAAAATCGATTCTAGCTAGAAAGAAATAAAAGAGAAATTTTTTTCGAACAGATGAGAATTAAATCGAATAATTAAAATTGAATGTAAACCATTGAAGAAAACACTAGGCGATAGGGAAATTCCGCAGGTATTCAGGTTTGAAGTTCATGTTGACAAGCAAGATTAACGAATAAAAATAGTTCTCAAGTCAAAAGACGACAATAGACTAATCTCCTCCCGAAGTATTAGACCCCTATGATAGAATTTCTAGAAATAAAGACTAACCTTCTCCTGAAATCTTAGATCTCTAAATTAGACAATTAAATCATGCAGTGATTACAGATTCGATATGTTCATAAGCATCAAAGACAATACTTTGGCAAGCATAGACACTTATTCATCTAGACTAGGGTAGATTAAATAAATCAAATCCCTTTGTATTTATTAACCTAAAATAATGAAATAGGTGATCAAGCTAATTCAAGCAATGATTAAAAATCTAGACCAAGAACCTAACAAACTGAATCCATTAAAGTCAAACCCTAACCATCAAAATATGTTTTCCCTGGGAAACCCCTAAAACCTAACAAAGAGAATACTCAGACATAGCCAAGCAATCAACAATCATCTATAGAGAAAGCATATTCAAAAACCAGATCAAATAAAATAATAGAGTTTAGAATTATTCTCCAAATATAAGTGTCAGGATTCTTCTCTCTTAGAAAATCTCTCAAAAAGTAATGAATTGTAAACAGAATTGTGTTATGTATTTTCTGTTGTGTCTATAAAACCCAAAATCCTCTAGCTTATATAGAGTTCAAAAAAAATAAAAAGAATATAAAACCTAATAAGGAAAACAAAGATAAGTCTTGAGGATAGAAATGTCTTTTTAGAAATCTTCAAGTAATCTCTAGCATATGGATCGATAGATCTGACGTCCTTCACTTCACAGATCGATCGATATAAGTGTGGATCGATTGATCAAAAATTTCGTAAGTTTGATAAGATTTTGGACCGATCAATCTCCACATAGATCGATCGATCTACTTCATCACGTGCTTCACATGTTTCTTCTGCGAGACAACTTCACTAGTCTTCAGTAAAATCGCCATAACTTTTGATTGCATCATTGGATTGGCCTCAAATCACTTTCATATGAAAGCTAACTCACGTGGCCAGTTTGAGTTAGAATCTCATCCCATTCAATTCATAGAAACATATTTGAATTTTGATTAACTTTTGGCTCTTCTGCTGAACTATGCTTCTGCATTTGTCAAATCACATCCATTTTGTGCACAAATCCACATTTTTGCTCCAAAACGTCCAAAACACCTAGAAACATGAAAATATGCCAAAAACATAGAAAATATGCAAAATATTAAGTATAAATACCCACTAAAAAGCATCAAAATCGAGTGATATCACTTTCTTGCATTATTCTCTGCTCTTGCGGGGAAAACTTCCTGTAACACCATCTTTCCCTCAGCGAATTTTCTCTGCTTGATTTTTTTATTGTAGAATCGTGGTGCGGCGTTGTGATAGTTTTGCAGTTTTACGGTTACCTAGTCTCTCCTTTCATCAATGGTCAGGTAGGTAGCTTATTCGGTTAACCCTTTTGCGCTTAATACATACTGAGTCAACTTTTTAAGAGATGATACTAGCAAAGGAAGTATTCTGTTAAGGGGATTTTGACACCAGCAGATTAGCCCCCATATCTCCCTTTGATCTTAGCGAATCGGATGACCTTCGAAAACCCAATTGGTAAATTTTCAATAGGTTTTCAAACTCCAAGATGGCTTTTGACTACTATTGCCCTTCATGCGTACACATCATTTTATTGTTATTATTTATTTTATTTTATTTTCGGATTTCTTGTTGTGAGGTTGGATAATTTCTATTAATCCGAAAATTAATATATATCGAATTGGTTTGTTGTGGATTTGATTTGAGTAAATCTCAACAGTTCGACAGTTATTTGTCCTTGCATGTTGTATACCTTTTGAATTTAAAATTCAAAATCACCATCATTACGCCTACAAAAGGCGGTTCTGTGTCTCTGAAGCAGTTATTACTGCTTTTCCTCTCTCCTCAATTGTTTGGAACCATCTCCCCTACTCTGTGTTCAATCACCAACTCTCTATTTCCTCACGCAACAAAAGGTATAGTCACTTCACATTTTATTTTTCTTAATTTCTGCTAGGGTTTGCAATTTTTCTCCCCAAATTTGTTTTCGTCTTCTTCAGATTTCCTTTAATCTTCCTGGTTTTCTTTTATCTCTTCTCCTCCTTATTTAATTTCTCCTCCGCCTCGGCTTACTCGCCATGTCAAAAAAACTCGCACTTTGTTCTCGGAGTAGGAGCTCTTCGTCACATCCTACAGCTAGTACCAGCGTCGGAACTCCCATGGTCTCTGGTATAAAGTCCAGGGCGGTCGCGGCTCCACGGATTATGAGTTTCTCAAACTCTCTGTCAACCATTGCGTCTGTGAGGATGCTTTGAGAGCAATTCGATTTTCCTTATGATATCAGATTCCTGATCCCTGGAGCCGGTCAGTTTCCTGATAATCCCCTAGTTGGATTTGTCACGGTCTACGAGGTTTTCTTCAAAACATGTGGTTTTCGCTTCCTTGTCCCTGAATTTTTGGTTCGATATGCGTGTTGTTAGGGAATGTCCTTGAGCCAGCTAATGCCTAAAGGGATTCGGCATGCGATCTTCTTGATGATTCAGGCCAAAGAAAATGGGTTTAAGCTGAGCAGTGATATGCGAAGTGGCTACATATGCCAAAAGGGGAACAAAAGATGGTCTATGGTACCTTGAAAACAAACCCAATCATAGGCTTACAACTGGACAAACCCCGAAGGAAGAAACTGACTGGGACCAGATCTACTTCTTCTTAGAAGTTAATTAACATTCTTTCGGGACTAAGGGTCTGAACGATCTGCAATCTTGGTGGACTAGAAAATTGGTGTGAACCGCCTTTAATTCTTCGACTGACCTCATGGGTTTCTTTTGTTATTTTTGAATCAACATCGCCTTGTTTCTTCTAATTTTGTTTCCATGTGGCTGTTGGTTTTCTGGTGTAATTGACTGACTGGTTTTCTCGTTCTCCTTTGTTATTGGTGCTTACCAGTCCCGCTTCTGGTTTAGGTCGAGGATCCTTCTCCTGAGTACCTGAGGAATTAGCATCTTCTAGGAAACAACCAACTAAGCAAATGGACCATTTTTGACATGGAGAGAGTCTATCGCAATTGGCTTCCGCTAGAACCACTTTCTGAATCATCCTCAAGTAAGTATGTGAACCCAGATCCTCTCTTAATTTGTCCAAGTTGTGTGAAATTTGCTACATGGTTTCTTGCATATACTCCATCTCCGTGCCCATATTTTGAAATGAAGAATCCGACACCCTATCGCGAAGCTCACAAACTGAAAAGTTCCCAGGGTGCCTCTAGCTTAGTGAACCCTAGTGCTGCCCAGGAGGTAAAGGCACCTAAGGACCAAACTCCGATGGAGGTGGATCCTATTGAGGTATCCGATTTGTCAAGAGGAAACTCCCGTCGGAAGAAGACTGTAAGTTCTCATAAGAAAGCGTCTCGTCCTCCCCTAATTCGACGAAGCACTCGCCATCTTGAAGCCCCGTTGAAGAAAAGAGCTAGCACACAGAAGTCGTCCCTAGTTGGTGCCCACGACTATGGTGGATTTTCCTTCAGCTTCACCTAGTTGAACCAGTACCCCATTGTCGAGGAAGAAGATATTTGTGTCGAGATGATGTCCAAGCTCACAGGTCATTCTCGGTGCAGAGGGAGTATGCGGAGTGGGCTCGTTCTCACGCTGAGGTTCAGATGCTTCTTGTTATTCGTTTTATGCTTCGGCCCAGCATTTCAATTGGATTGAAATATATCATGTCTTTCTCAGACAACGGCTTTAGCAAACCGACTAGTGGGGGTTTTGGATGACGAGCTGAGCAAAGCGAAAAAGAACTCTGGTGTCGAGTTAGTTGCAGATGCGACAGCTCGGGCTGATAAAGCCATTGCTGAGTTGAAGGCTGAAATGAGGAGAGTTGAAGTGCTGACTGAGGAAAACAGCAAGCTCAAAGCTGAAGTTACGGAGCTGGAAGGTCTGAGGAGGGTGGACGCAAAGAGGTTGAGTGAAGAAGCGGTCCGATATGAGAAAGACAAAAGGAAGCTGAAGGACAAGGTGTCCAACATTGGTAAGGAGTTGATGTTTATTCTTACGGAGATAAACGATATTGTTATGAAGAAAGTTAAAGGCGGAGAAGTTCAACTGAATGCTAGGTTTTCGAGAAGGATGGAGTGGGTCAATGGGAAATTTGCAAATGAGAGAGTGTATCAAGAGAAATTGGTGCAGGTGGAGCATATCAAAGGCAACTTGGAACTGATCAAACTCTTGACCCAAGGGGAAACCACATTAAAAGCTGAGAATAAGGACCTGGAAGGAGATCTGGTGGGGTTTAATGAAGAACTGAAAATGCTCGACTTCAAGGAGTTGAATTTGGAGAATGATTGGATAGCGTATCCCACTAGGTCCGATCTAAGTGAGCCTTTTGAGCCCAACCCGGTCGAAGGTATTAACCCCTATGGTACGAACCTTCCAGTCCTTGATTCGGCTGAGGAAGCTGCCATTGAAGCGAAGAAAGATGAGATTCTTGCTGGAGGAACAGTTGGTGGTGGAGATGCTGAGGAGACTGATGTCAATGCAGGTGGGGTACTTGATACAGCTGTTGAGGTTGCGGTCCGCATCGGGGAGGTTGCGACCATTACAAGGAAAGAAGCCCCCAAGGGTAACGATGACGATCCGGATGGGACAAGCTAGATGCTTGCAGGGTCCCTTATCCTTTTTTCTTTCAATCTCTTTTATAGTTTATCCAAATTTGAACATGGTGCCTAGGGAGGTTTTCATCCAAACTCTTTAATTTCCTTTTCACTTGGTTGCATGGGGAGGATTTCACCCAAGACTTTAAGTTGGCTTAATTTATGTGAATATTTGGGTTTATGTTTTTGCTTTTTGTCTGCATATGTTTACTTCAAGCTGAGTCGGATTTAGACTTCCATCTAGGTGTTATCGTATTTGCTTAAGTGATATCGTAGATGCTTAATTAACAAAAACCTGCTACTTGATATCAGGTATATCGTTACACAATGAAATACTTATTTGAGAGGTTGTATGTTAAATGAAAGATAGACGTTTCAATTGTTACTAACGTTTTCATACGTTATAATGCATTATTTTCGAGACAGGGCTCGGTTTTAGCACTCATAACTTGCTGAGAATTACTTAGGCTAATACCCACTGGGGCTGTGTGATGTATTGTATGACTGGCCAGGTCTTACAATGTGGTATGTATGGATAGTAGCTTTTGTATTGAATGTTGTGCTATAGGAACAGTAATTAAAGGTTTAAATGATTTTACCAGGAAACAAAATTCAACGGTTTAGATGGTTCCATGTAAGTGCAGTGTGGTGTTCGCCCCTCGATTTTGTTGGATATTGGTAAATAGAATTGGCGAAAACGGTAAATATTGTTGTGGTTGGTCATTGGGAGTCGGGTTTGCTCAGGTGTTACGTTGCAATGCTTGGGGTTCGAGGCATTGGTTTCATATTTGGAGCTTGGTTTGTTGTTCTTGGAGGAGCCCCTGGTTGGGTTGGGCTAGATCGAGCTGTGAAGGTGATGACTCTGAATTTTCATGGTTTTTAGAAGTCATTTAACTTCGATTTTCAAATCTTTAGGCGTGCATGTATCACATTTATAGGTGATTTCGGTAAGTTTGTGATTTTTAGGACTTTTACATTAGAATTTGCGTATGCACGCATTTTGGAGATTTTTCAGGACTTTAGGAGTTTTCAGGAAGGTTTTTTTTATATTTCATGAAAGGAGCAGAAAATGTGGAGTAGACCAGCACGAAGGCCTGGATCGATCTCAATACAAGGCTGGATCGATTCCAAGCTTCTGAGTGGATCAATCCCAGATCGATCTCACCACCAGCCTGGATCGATTCCAGCTCGATCCCAGCTCAACACTGGATCGATTCCAGCTTCAACCTGGATTGATCTCAAGCACGTACCTGGATCGGTCTCAAGCTCAAACTCGGATCGATCTCTTTCAAGCATCCCCAGCTCGGATCGATCTCGCACTCTTCTCAGCTCGAGTCAAACACGCTCCGACCCGACCAACTCAAATCTGGAATGGACCTGACCTAAGATCCAAGCCAATGATTAGTTTTTGTCTTTAGTGCGATTTAGGGCTTTTCTCTGAACAATATAAAAGCCCTAAAGCGCCTCCTTTTAGCCAAGTCTTGTTTTTCTTTCCTTTTTTAGGTTTTTTCTTAGGTTTTCATTTCCTTTGTTGTTGTTGGTGTTCTTGGTGTAGAAACCCAGAATCTTTTAAGTTTATGCTAATCTTCTTTTACTTTTCTGCTTAGTTTTAGGTTGTTGCTTATCTGGTGCATGTTGATCTTTCATTTTCGTTTTCAATCTTCTGTTTTAAGCTTTGATCATTTTCTGGGTTAGTTACTATTCCATTGATGTTCTTGCTTTTCTGGGTTTGAGTTCTTACTGTTCTTGTTGTTCTTCAACTGATTAACCTTTGATCATCATGTTTAGCTTTGAAGTTGTCATTTCTGTTTTTTTTTCTGTTTTCATATCCATGAGTAGTGAGTAGTTTCCTGAAGTTCCTGAATATGGGTAGACTAGGGTTGATGTCATGATCTCACCTTAGGCACCTAAGCTTGTTTGAATATACATCACTTCTGTTTCATTATGCTTAATGCTGGTTTCTTTCACGCTAATCAAAATCTGATCTTGGACATTCTAGCGCCCAAAAAGCGTTCAATGGAATGTCTGATCATAGTGATTTTAGAGATTAGTCTATCCTTACGCAATGCCTTAGATGCTTAGGATATGCATCTCAGCCTAAGGGGTTGGAT
>OVBE01017692.1:0-10323 GCA_900406425.1 Iberis pinnata
CATATAAAGTAAATCATATACAATGTACTCTAAATAACTCATCAAGAGTCTACCTCATGTTTTTATATGAGAAAAATTATCAGAATAGTAAGGTTTAGGGTCGGGTTAACTTCCCTTTTTATATTTGTTAGGAAACCCTAAACCACAAATCATTGACGAATGTGAATTATATAAAATGTGTTAATAAAGATCNTAATAAAATGTATGTATCCACTTTATAGAATGAGAATTGATAATTCTATCGAGATGTATGTTGTCTTACGGTTACTTTAAACCTAACATGTTGATTTGAGACAAAAATGTTGTGACGTCGTCACATGTACTCGGTGCCGAAAACGCAGGTCGTCGTTCTGAGCAACATACATTTTCAATCAGAGCTGACGTGAATACCTCTCGAGTACCTTCTACCAAAGTACCCGTTAGGCAAGACACCCTTGGAACGTCCCCTCCTCCTTCCACAACTCGTGCTCCTTTTGTGAAAGAAAAAGGCAAAGGGCACATGATATATGTCAACAAGAAAAGGAAGGTGCCGAACTCAAGCTTTCTTTCGAGTAACCATCCACTGAAGATTGGCGGATCATTAGAGCCGTCTTCGATTGTCAAGGCTGAATTGTTTATTGACCTTACCGCTAGGAACCCATTGATTACGAATGCAATCGGTTTTTTACCAAGATCCCCCGACCTTCTGATCCCGGACCTCACACTAGCCCAATTCCTATGAACTTCTCACATCCCAACGCTGACGCCTTCCTGACAGATGCAGATGCCTGCGCAGAGTTCGTAGGCCAGGTTAAGGGTTCGTCTCGTCCTCCCTTGCCCCCGATGACATGGACCTGGGCCATTTGTATAAAACGGCGTCTCATGAGATCTTCAAGGTTAGCTTTCATATTAGGGACATCTCTTCGTCATTGTAGTCACCTAAATGTCTTATGTTATTTTGACTTTGCAGTTCCTATCATCATTCAACCGACTCTCGAACTTATATGGCCGTTATTGCAACTCGTATGAAATCCACATGCGGTCTTCAAGAGAGCAGCTCGATAAGCAGACGTAGAAGGTGATTGATTTGATGAGCTGAACAAACTGGTCGTGAGGTCGAGAGAGGAAAGTCGGGTTGACGAAAGGAAGATTAGGTCTCTTGAGGAGGAGGTTGAGCAGCTAAGAAAGCACAGTGCGGAACATATTGAGGCTGCAAAAAAGAAATTTGACTCCTTGAAGGCTGATCTTTCGAGAATTCGAGAATCGAGAAGCAAGGCTGAGAAATTCTACAAGGAGCAGGCCAACCGGCACCGGGATGAGCAGGAAGCATTAACTAACGTTAAGGCGGATCTGGTTGCCAGATTTGAAGTGATGCTGACAAAGATTCGGGCTCACGTATTCTTTCAAGAGGAAGTAGAATACAATGCCACAATGTTTAATCAGGTTCGATCTTCGATCAACCTTATAAATGTTGTCAGAGGAGGTGAAGATGAGGTCATAGATTTTTTATTGGCGAAGTGCCAGGCATATGTGGTTACCTATGGTGCTCTAGTTCAAAATGAAAAGGTCGTGGTGTTGACCGACGAAGACCTCTAGCTTTCTCCTCCTTTTAACAAGGTTGGGTCGAATTTCGATATGATGACCCTAGAGGAGTAAAGACATTGGTTGTGGGGGTTGGCGCGGGATCCAATGGTAATATTTCGGGTCCCGACGTAAGAGATGGTAAAGAGAGGGCTGAAGAGAGGATATAGACGGGTGGTGATGGTACTACTCCCCCCACCCCCCCCCCCCCCNAACGCGGTAGCTGGTGGAGGCGATGCTGCTGTAGGAGAGGTGGTAGAGAGGAAAATCGTCGTAGACGAGTAAAGCCATGTTCCTTCTTTTTATTTTCCTTTTCTTTTGAACAAGTGTCCCCTTTCGAGGGAAGAGGTTGTTTAAGGCCTTGTAAAAATTATTCTCTTAATGAAAACAGTTAATGAGTTCGAGTTCTAAATTTCCATTACGTGCGTTGTGTGAATTCTTTTGAGTTTGCTATCTGATAACGATGATGACATATGGAACGCCGATCTCCTTCACGAGTTCATTCCATGATCTGATATTGTGTAGTAGATGTTAGTTGGGAGAGTAGCCGTGATGATGACGTGTGTACACATATTGTCATCTGAAGAGTATGTGCATTCCTGAGCTGCTCCCCCCATGTGTATAGTTTCTTTGGTTTTGTTGCACTAAGTAGCGGAATGCTAGGACTTAGGCTTGAATGATTTGATGTATTCTTTAACACCACAACTAGCTTTGAGTTGGGTGTAAAGTTTCACTTTGTTAGTGAGTAACAAGTAAGTTATTACTTGAACAATATATCGCTTGGGGTAAACGCTTAAAGAAGGATTTCTTTCTTTAGGTTTTGGGATATATGTGAGTCGGAGCTCGGCTTTCATTTTTTTTAGATTATTTGTTCTTTTTAGAAACCAAGTCTGTCCGGGACCTTGGTGCACTTTCGCGGCTTTTGTTTATTTTTTATTTTCAAACATGTTTAATCGGGGTTTGGCCGAAGAGCCGAGGTAACCCGTGATCTATGTCGCGGTGACTATTTTCATATTTATGTTAAGAAACTTGTTCATTCATTCGAATACAAACCACCCCCCCCCTTTGGTGGGGGCATAGCTGAACCTCGTTGAGGCTGCCTACGTACCCACATGTTGGGATCAAGCCATCTGTAGTTTAAAAAAAAATGAAACTTTTTCAGCTTTCGAGCGTTCCACGAGTGAGGAGTTGGTTTTCCTACCATCGTGATCAATTTGTAGACTCCGTCTTTAACGACTCTGGAGACTTGGTTCGGACCCTCCCATCTCTCACCAAGCTTACCTACTTAGCACTCGGTCGTATTCTGGAAGGTTTCACGGAGGACAAGGTCACCTTCTATGGTGTGACTTGGTTCACAGTTATCTTCCAAAGTGTGCAAAAATTGACGAAGACTTTGTGGGAGAAATTCGTGTCGTTGTCCATGACGATATTGTATGGTAACTCGTGTCGGCATATAATGTTTCTCCAGACGAAGCTTCGCACCTCGTCGGCTGGTATCTCGTAATAGGCTTTCGCTTTGACCCATTTGGTGAAGTAGTCAGTCATGACAAGCAAATACCTCTTGTTCCTAGATTCGGGGAAAGGACCGACGACGTCCATTCCCCAACGCATAAACGGGTACGGGGTAACCACCGATTGAACCAGCTATATGGGTGCATGGTTGAGTGCGGTGTGTCGTTGGCATTGCTCGCAAATTTGAGCGTAAATGTGACAATCAGTGTTCATGGTGGGCCAGTAATGTATGTGACGTCGGATTCATAATACAAGAGATCGCCCCCCCCCCTCCTAAAGAGGTTTCCACCGGCACCGTCGTGAGCTTCAGCCATTAGCCTGCTTGCTTCATCTTTGTTGATGCGGGTTAGGAGTATTATGTACGTACTTTTTTATATAGGGCCTAGTTTACCATAGTGTAATTCACGCTTTTGGCTTTGAGTCATCGTGCCTTCAATTTTTTGCTTGGGACAGCACCCATAAGTAGGTAGTCTAGGATCTCGGTTCACCAATCGGTGGTACCGATGTCCGTTGTATCCATGGGTTCGGTATGAAATTTATTGATTGTCGCAACGATGTTTAGATGTATGCTTGGCTGTGCGATGACTTCGACCAGGATTTGCCTCCGCTCCTTTGGTCCTGAAGCTAAAGCGGATAATTCATTGTCATTTTGGTTATTTGGTCGTGGGATTTTGGTGATATGACAGATGTCAAATTGGGATGCGATTTGCTTGAGCACAACGAGGTACTTGTCCGTCCGTTTGTTCTTTTCCTCGTATTCTCTGTTGAACTGACTTGCGACTAGCTGGGAGTCGTAGAAGGAGTGAAGTAGCTTTGCGCCAAGGCTTTTTGTGAGGCGTAGGCTAGCAATTATAGCTTTGTACTCTGCCTCGTTGTTAAATGCGGTGAAGCCGAGGTGGAAGGATTGTTCGAAGACTTTGCATGTTGGTGATTCGAGCTGGATACCAATGTCGGCGCCTTGGCAACAAGAAGATCCGTCAACGTATAATTTATAGGTCTCGAGTTTCTTTTGGTTATCTACTAGTTATGGTGCTAAGCTCGATAGCCCATTTAATCATTCATCCGGATTGTGTCGGGCTGTGCAAGATGGTGCGTATAGGATAAGTGGTAAGGACGACGATTGGTTGAGACTGAAAGTAGGGTTGCAGCTTTCGCGCGGTTGTGACGACTACGAACGCGAGCTTATCCACGATTGGATAGTTTAATTCGGCCCCCTTTAGGATTTTGCTGACGTAAAAAATGGGGTGCTGCTTGCCGCGGTCTTCCTTGACGAGGATGCCGCTAACCGCTGCCAAGGACACCAAAATATAAAGGAAAATCGTCTCCCCTTCGTCTGGTTTGTCTAGAATGGGTGGTTGTGAGAGGTAACACTTCAGTTGCACGAAATGCCTTCTCACATTTGGTGTCACTCTCAAAAAATCGGTTACCTTTGAGTAGTTGATAGAAGGGTAAACAATGATCTGTCGATCGGGAGATGAATTGGTTAAGCGCGACAATGCAGCCGATGAGGCGTTGAATTTCTTTAAGGGTTTTTGGTGAAGGCAGTTTGATGAGGGCTGTTATTTTTTTGGGATTCGTTTCGATACCACGTTTGGTGACTACGTATCTGAGGAATTCGCCCAAGGTGACCCCGGACGTGCACTTTGATGGGTTGAGCTTCATGTTGTACCTACTCAGTATGCCAAAGCATTCTTCTAGGTGTTGGATGTGATCTTTGGCGACAAGAGACTTCACCAGCATATTGTCTATATAAACTTCCATTGTCCAGCCAAGGTGTGTTGCGAACATGCGGTTTACTAGCTGTTGATAGGTTGCTCCTGCGTTTTTAAGCCCGAATGGCATGACTTTTTAGCAGTATGTGTCGCAGTCTATGATAAACGATGTCTTTTCCTTATCGTCGCGTGCATCACTATCTGGTTATATCTCGAGAAGACATTGATGAAAGAGAGGAGCTTGTTTCCTGCGGTTGCTTCTACGAGACGGTCAATGTGTGGCAATGGGAAACAGTTCTTTGGGCATGCTTGGTTGAGGTTAGTAAAATTGATGTATATGCGCCACTTGCCATTTTTCTTCTTAACGACCACAGGGTTGGCTAACCATTCAGGATATTTGACCTCGGCAATCAAGCTGAC
Organism: Iberis pinnata; assembly: GCA_900406425.1. Taxonomy (NCBI): domain Eukaryota; kingdom Viridiplantae; phylum Streptophyta; class Magnoliopsida; order Brassicales; family Brassicaceae; genus Iberis; species Iberis pinnata. The sequence continues at coordinate 5,205 of OVBE01017692.1, forward strand.
CTTCAGTAATCGGTCTACCTCGTCATGTACTTCCTGAGATATCTCCGGCCTAGCTTCCTCCATTTTTGTTTTATAGGCTTAAATGTAGGATCCACGTTCAGTTTGTGGTAGGTGATTGCGGGGTCTATTCCTTTCATGTGGTTCATTGACCATGCGAATGTTGTTATGTAACCTTTAAGGTAGGTGATTAGTTGTTCATGTAGGCCAGGGTCGAGGTTTCTCCCGATACCTATTGTCTGACCTGGTTGATCCTTGTCGATAGCGACCTGGTTGATAGGCTCACATCTAGGGGGACCCGTAGTGATGGCATCCGATGTCATGTGTTCAGTGCTCCCTACGCACTATAGTTGCTATAAGATGGTTTTAGCCCACTGCCTGTGCTCGGTGTGAAAGCAAGTTCGAGTGACCCTTTGGTTTCCATGGATAACATAAGTCTCGGTGGCAGTCGGGAATTTTACGCATTGATGGTAGGTAGAGACTGCTACCTTCATGTTGTACAACCAAGGGGTTCCCATTATCGCGTTAAAGGTTGGATGTTTGTCGATTACCATAAATTTGGTGAATTTTTTTTGGGAGCTCGCCTGAACTGGGAGTCAGATTGTCCTGATTGTGTTGACCATGTCACGACTGAAACTAGTGAGTGGGTGACTGTCAGTCTTGATGGTTTCATCACCGATCTCCATTTTAGCCAGAGTATCCTTGAAGATAATGTCCACTGATCTTCCTGTGTCGATGAGGATCCTAGATACCTCAGTGTTTGCAATAACAAGTTCGATGACTAGGAAATAGTTGCACGGGGTACTTAGTCTATTTGTATCGTTGTCGGTGAATCGTAGAGGTTTGGTCGAGCTTGCTCTAAAGACTACTTCCAGCGTGAATTTTTCTACGACTAAGGCTCGGCATCTTGATTCTTTGATTGACCTGATGGAATCCCTGCACTAGGTTAGTCCCCCCATTATCACGTTTATTCTTCTCTTGGAGTTTGGCTGAACCTCATCACGGATGTTGTCGTCTTCACTATCGAATTCATCCCATTGGTTTTATCCTTGTGGTGGGGCCATGTCATCAGCTATGGGTTGTGTGTTAATGTTCTGTGTATGATTAACTTTGTCTCGCCCTTTTGCCCGGCCTCGTTTACCTCGGCTGTAATCTCGCCACTTTGGAATTTTCCTAAGGGAATGCTTTGGAGATGCATGCATTCCTCCATGGTATGTCCTCTCCTTTTGTGGAATTCGTAGTTACTCTCTTGGTCGTGTTAACTCCTTTTGGTCTGTCACGAAAATAATTTCGAGTGAAGTGATGCTTCAGTTCTGCGAGGTGATATGTGATGTGCTGAGAAAGGGAAGCCTCCATCTTGTGTCCAAGATGCTTCTTTTTCATGATGCCCCTTTCCTCCTCGACCTCGATAAAGCGACTAGCGTGGTGAAGTGCATCTTCAAGGGTCCTAGGCTGGTTTATAAACAACTCGTATTTGAAACGTAAATCGTACCAGAGGGATTTCCTCAATGCTGTTATGGTTGATTCGCTGTCGATTTTTATCTGAAATGCGATATTCCTAAACCTATCAAGGAAAGTTCACAATGACTCTTTGGGCTCTTGGGACAGACACCAGAGGTCGGCCATGCTAATATTTTTGGTGATGAACATCGAGTAATGTTTCAAGAAGGCTGTGGAGAGCTGCTGGAAACTCTCGATAGAGTTTGGTATGAGATTTCCGATCGCGGCTCCGCTAAGGTTTTCAACGAACATCTGACAGAGTTCATCATCTTTTTCTTCCTCCGCAAAGTGGGCACTTCCGGTTGCTATGATGAATGCGGCCAGGTGCTTTTGGGGGCTCTTCCTTTGCATTGTAGGTGGGAACTTTAAACTTATTGTTGTGTCTTATTCTCGTGCTCATTATCATTTTGTTGAAGAGGGTACTCTATGCTTCCTCTAGTACATGGTCCAGCTCGAGAGCCGAGCTGATCGCACGGTCCATTTGGAAGTTAATTCCCCTAATCTGGGCGTAAATATGATTTAGTTCGTCGGAATCCTACTCCTAAGTTATGATCCGGTGAGATATTGTTGAACAACCGGCGATTTATTTGAGGGCGATTTGGAGGGGTTGCCTCGTTCTCTAGCATCTATGACATCACTGCGTACTTGAGTTTTAACTCTGCGGACTCCTGTTATAGTCGTAGCGTTTCCGCCCTTTGTTGCTCGAGTGAATGCATTATGGTGGAGAGGGTTAGTTCCTCGTCTTGGCGTTCGTCAGGGCCTTTCTCCTTTTCTGGGGTTCGCTCCTCCTGATCTTCCTTGAACGTCGATTGGATCTGGCGTATTCTTGTCGTCGACCTGGTTTCGAGTATTTCTCATTATATGGATGTTTTGTCGTGTCTCAATGGTTTACGTGATTTCGAATTGGTGAAACAAAGGTTCCCCACAGACGGCGTCAATTGTTGAACCAGAGTTTCAACCTAATAAAGCTGATTAAGAGAATTGCTCTTTTTAATTGTATTGTGATTATTATTGAATTGAATGCCCTCAATTTAACTATGGAATCCCCTATTTATGGATACTTAATAGAGGATTAAGTTAAATCTAGATTACATGATATCTTCCTAAATACTCGAAAATATTTGCTAACAGTATTTGGAATTATCTCATAATTAATATATTTACGAATTTAGCTAAACCGCCTTTCAACCAAGGTGACCTCGTCTTTGATCGTTGACCTCGGTTTGGACTTATTTAGGTCCAACTTGATTGACCTAAGTTGGGGATTCATGACTTCATCGGTATATCGAGAACAGGACGTGTCGGGTCGAATCTCCAGATCGGGTCCTTGATTGAGGTGACAGCTTCAGTATCAACATATAATTAATTAACTAATATACAAACAAAATATGATAATATTAAATACCTTAAAAGATTTATAATTATAAATATATTTTTAAATTTTACAATTTTTCAAAAAAACATAATTCCGTACATATATAATGCGGGTAAAATCCTAGTAGAACGATTACGAGGGATTTTAGCACCCAAACATTTAGATTTGCTAGCAAGAAGCAATTCGATAGCAAAAAGAAAGAAGTAAAACTCGAGGCTGAATGAATGAAAGCATCGAATGTTGACTAGATGGTGCATTCCAATTAAGAAGGTACTGTTATTTTAAATCCTCAATTTATATAATATTTTCAATTATATGTTTTCTTATCAGAGAAGTGTATGAGTGGTATGTAAGTCTACTCCACAAAATTTGCACACCATGAAATCACTCTAAACAAATCACCATCAGTTCATTGCTTTCGATATATATAAAGCATTAATTTTAATGAGTAATTCTTTGAAATGTCATTGAAAGAAATCCAAATTTCAAAAATATAGCATATTCTTAAAAATTTCAAAAATATAATTAAATTATTTTTTAAAAAAATATTACAAAAATCAAAAAGTGAATTTTAAGAGTTTAGAATTTAAATTTTTGGGTTTGGTTCACTAACTAAAGTTTATAGTTTATTTTTGAAGGGGGTTTGTTTGATTTTGGAGGTTTAGGATTTAAATTTAAAGTTTTAAAGTTTATTTAAATTTGTGGTACTTTTGAAACAAAAATACTTTTTGTGGTATTTTTTAAAAAAATTATTTTATTTTTGAATTTTTGAAAGTGCGTAATATTTTTGAAATATACCTAATTTATGTAGTATATTTGAGAATGCTTTTTGATTTTTTTTTTTTTTTTCTATCTTGTTATCTTGCGTTCTACCTTTTTAACTGGACATAGACATAACCAATTTTTAACGGACACACAACAAAGCTAAAAATATAGGTGGAATCTAGAATAACACATAAACTTTGGATATCATTTATCTTTTACTTTCGTTAAAAGTTATAGCATTTATGTATTTTCTGGTTTGATCTAAAAATGTGAACCAAAATTTGAGAGCACAAAGGGAAAAATAATGACAAAACAATTTCAAACTTTGCCTTTTTTACTAAACAAACCTCCAAAAACATAATAAGAAAAATCTGAGATTTAATTGGTCACTTACCGATTAAAATGGTTTAGGCTTAAATTTTAAAATGAAAATCTTTGAACATTTTTCACGAATGCATGATTTATGTTCTTTTATTTTTTAACAGTTCTATATCAGTAATGAATACTAGTTTAAATGTTAGGACAAATAATAAAAAAAAACCTTATAAAGTATAATTTTTTTATACAATCCAATTTATATGATCATTCAACTTTACAGAATATATAAGTTCCATTCGCGCGTAGCGTGGACCAATCTCCCAGTTATATTAAAAAGTTTAAAAACTCAATTGTTTGTCTTTTACATTTTATTACCACTATATCAATTAAGTTTTAGCTAAATGGTCGATATTTCGATTAACTTATTGATCTTAAACTTGGTTCATGGTTGCAAGTTGTCGCTGTCATATTTTTCTCTTGGATTAGTACTTAGTGGTTGTTGTTGAGAGTCCATTTGTTTCTTGCCATTGTCTAGTCTTGTGAAAATATTGGCTCCATTTTTCTAATATGGAAAAAATAAATATCCGCAAGAAACTGAGATTTGTCTAATTGTATGTAATTTGCTAATACGATCCTGATTCTATTCTCCTTGGATCTTTATCTTTTAATGATTTTTTTTGGACAGAAACTCAACTTTAAGTGAAGAACAGTTTTTGGAGCTTGTGGAACTTGATGATAATGAAATATGGACGAAATAGAGATGATAATGATGATAAAACAAACAAGAGATGATGATCTTGTTTGAGAGTTGAATGAATTCTCAAAAGACTGCGCTTGTAAGAAAAATCAAGAATTATGGTGGTTTGGCTCTCACCACTTAGAATTGTTTTGAGTCAATAGTATAAGGGTTTTAGAATGAAAATTAACTGATTTTATTGATATATTTCGAGCACATTATATAGAAGAAGAGAAATGTACATGCACTTTCTCTTGGAAATAACATAACAGTTTTAAATGCTGGAAATTAAATGAAAGCATGCAAAAGATTGGTTGTTGAGTCTAACTTCCAAATTTAAATGCTTTATAAGTAGAAAATATATTTTTCCTTCATTTGATCAAGTAATAACTAAGTAACTTAGGCGAAAGTGAATTATCAAGCCTCGT
>OVBE01017693.1:0-10322 GCA_900406425.1 Iberis pinnata
ACCTTTTCAATTTTTTAAAGAGTCCACATCAGGTTATTTTCTCTCTTTGGTTTTTTTTCTTTATATCGTTGTCATATATTCTCTCTCTCTCTTCTCAATCGTTTATTGTCGTTATCTGAAACCTTTTAGGAGTCCACATCAGGTTATATATTCTATCTCTTCTCAATCGTTTATTGTCGTTATCTGAAACCTTTTAGGAGTCCAGATCAGGTTATATATTCTATCTCTTCTCAATCGTTTTAGGATATTATCTTCCAGTAACATATCAGACAACGTATTCAGCAGGTCATTGAATCTCTTATCAGACCATCCATTATGCGTCTTCAGTCTAAACAACGAGACAATGGCAGATAGTTTACCATGATTTGCGCAAGTTGGATACAAAGGTGTTTCAACATTCTCTAACTTTGCTAGGAACTCGTCTTCTTTATTATATTATGTCTATGTCGTCTCACCTATGTCATTGTTATTAGCTAATTCTTCATCAAACCTCACATCTGCTTTATACAACCCAATAATTTCATCATTATAGTTGATGTCTTTGCTTACCACTTCTGCCTCATTATATGTTTCTCCATGATAGTACCAAATTTTTGCAATTTGTAACTTCCATCCATTCCCCTAGTTACAAGATGAGACACAACTTCACTACTTGAGTGGCGATCGACATTGCGATAGTCAATGCAGGGACAGACTATGACATCTATGTCACCAGACGATGCAAAAGTTCAATTGACAAACTTCCAAGCACCTCTCTCGTAGGCAGGATCAGCTCTATATGGAAAAAAAGGAAAAATGTGTTTTACTACAAATTAAACACCAACTAAGTTTAATATGTTCATAACTATGAAGATGGACCCATGCCTTCTCCAACATTTTTTTACCTCTGATTCTCAAGACTACAATTTGATCGATTAACTTTCCACTACCGTAAGTCTCTTTTGTATCTCCGTCGAAATCGCGACTACAGCTCCATCGAATTCCTCATCCAGCTTCGCCGAAGGTGAAGAAGTTTTGTTGGTTACAGGTTTCAAAGAAAATAAAAAATTTGCAGAAGATTAGATGATACTATTTAAGAGTTATAGAATAAAGTAGCAAAGGAAATCTTCTTTTTAGTAAAAATTTCACTAAGTAAAAAGAAATTAAAAGGGAAACGTCAAAATAATAAGTAAGTTCTTGCGAGATCAGATACCGCTTCATAAAATCTCTTAATAGCACTTATTATGCGCCATTAAAAATGTTGGCAACCCTCGCGACGTCTACAATAGCACTCCAGTATTTCGTGCTATCGTGGAGTGCTATCAATACTACTTTTTCTTGTAGTGATAAAATTAAACGCGAAAACATTTTACAGATCAACTTTCGTAAAAATAAACTCGACAACATTTTGCGAAAAAACTTTCCCACTTCAATATTTTATGATACAACTTTCTTAAAATCAACAACGCTTAAAATATGAATCTCGTAAATAAAACACAAACCAAATAGACATCCAAATAGAAATGATATTTTTTGCTGCGAACATCCGCAAACAAACCAAAATGTTTTTCTACCGAAGGGTTAAAACAAAGCCCTTATAGCACGGAAAAAACATATCCAAGCCCACAATAATTTTGACATGAAATGCGGCACATCGAAGAAAAATCAATCTTCAGCATCACGAGACGTCGCAAATGCCTGAATAACCATTTTTTGACAAAAATACCTTCCTCGATGAAAACTCCATCTTAGAGGACCAAACAGCTATACGCACTAACATCTTCTCAAACACACATCCTTTGCAAAAACTCAAGACGGTAGCAACTATCGTCGTGTTTGTTGTTGATCACAACAAACTTTCGAACTCGCACGAACGCAATCTACACAGACTTCAACACCAAAACGAGCAAACACACGCTCCTATATCGAACCCGTCGATTGGCCCCGGCGGACGAACTAGTCACCTAACCTTTCGTAAGATCGGTTCTTACACATCATACACAATGATAACACCACTATAAAGACTAAAATTTTTGTCAGCACTTCTGAACGACTTAAAAATTATCTTCGGAGAGATGCTCGGATCCCGATCGATGTGAGTCTATTGCAGATTCCAATATCAAAATGGAATCAGGTTGAAATCATAAACGAGATACGTAAGCCAAGATAGTCGGTGAACCCCTAAAATCAAGAGTAAATCTAGGTCTTGCCCTAAACCCAGCACACTAGTCTCTAACATCTCTAGACAGAGCATTAAAAATTGATACGAGATCCCTATATTGTCTCGTCACTCACACACCCAAATCCATGTAACTCGAAAATTAGATTATTCAAAAAAACTCGCATCCGAAACGGATTAGCTCAACATAGCGACAAATCAGAGAACGGAATACGAATTGACTACTCTTAATTTTGTCTTGACAACTAAACAATACATCCATATAAAGCTGCAAGGCAACATGGATTTAGAGCTACCTATGGCCAATCCTGACAAACTAAAACCGGCCACACTCGGCCAAAATCATAACCTAAACAGGGAACATACTCCCTTTATACATAAACGTGTGCTCCTCAAAAATCACACTCGAAGAAGCCAGAACATAACTGCCATGTCTTCATCACCGCAAGTAGCAGTCCTGACTTCTTCCAAAACAGAAAATACGAAGAACAGGTCCCAACGCTCTGAAATCCTCTCTTCGGTCGGAAAGAACGAAAACCACATTTTCACACATCTTCATATAGCCCGACATCTTGTCCATCTTAGTGTTATACGAATTGTTGGGATGTTCGGTACCCCACAAGGTACCCATGAAACCATTACATTTACGATATGCCTCGAAGGACCGGTACACTTTCTTGAAATGATCTTTTCGCCCATTCTAGTCGGCTATAACGAAGTCTAGTCGCCCAAAAAAATTCAGGTTGCCCACGATGAAGTCTGGTCGCCCACGATGAAGTTTGACCACCCACAATGAAGTCTGGTCACTCACAACGAAGTTTGGTAACCCACGACGATGAATTTTGGTAACTAACAGCGAATTTTGGTCACCCACGAAAAATTTTGGTTGCCCACAACAAAGTTTGGTCATCCACGACGAAGTATGGTCACCCATGATGAAGTCTGCTTTCCCACGACAATGTCTAGTCACGCAGGAAGAAGTCTGGTCGCTCATGACGAAGTCTGACCTTCCATAATTAAGTCTAGTCGCCTGCAATAACACTTTGGAATTTTAAGCCATCGATTCCGCCTAAATTACTTAACTAATACCTCACAAGAACATTTTAACGATTCTTTTGATCTAGGGGGCTAACTGTTGGGGTCATAAACGGTCACGACAAAATTGATGTCTAAAAACCATCACAAAAATATTAATCACACGATCCGAAAACCAAACCGCACTAGTCAAATCATATCGATCAAAAAAACTAAACCCATGATACTTCTGAAATACCACAGACGATACGTTTCAGAAGAATCAAACAATAATTGTAAAATCGCTAAGTGATCATCTTTGTATTCTTTTGTCCTTAGTCCATAAGGTTTTTCCCACTGGATTTTCCTATCACTAAGGTCTTAACGAGGCAAGATGATCCACTCACGTCCAATGTTGGACTAACATACTTGAAACGGGTGTCTGAAGAATACGATAAACCTCGAATGATACGCAATCTTCATAAAACAGTTTTAATCTCCAATATCGGTTACGGACAGTGCGAAGCATGCTAGTTGGCGAGATGAATCAGAAATAATTAATCTCTTCAACTGGCGAGATGAATCTGCAAAAACAATAATCTACACAGAGAATTGATCTCGCCAGTTGGCAAGATGAATCAGAAAAAATTCATCTCGCCAACTGACGTGATGAATATGCGGAAAAAATTGATCTCGCCAATTGGCAAGATGAATCACATGCACACTCCTTATCACTCCGGATGAATCATCTCTCGTTTCGTACCGTCCCAAGTTTCCGTTGGGGTTTTAGGATAAAATTTGTAAAAATTATTCATTTCGTACGATTATTTCCTGGACTCGTGAAAGAATCCTGAAACCATTTCGTATTGATCAATTGCGTATAACGACAACAATTAACTTAAATGCCGATGTTATCTCACTTACATGGCCAGAATAACCTTTCCGAAAAGTTTTCGATCTTATCATCACGCGAAAGCTCGTTTTCTCGACAAAAACCGTAAAAATTGCCTAAACCGTAAGACGGTCCAACAAAGCCTAAAACACGATAATGGCCCATTTACGATTCTAACCAGGAATCAATCACAAGCGCAATGACGGTCAAAAAATTTCCTGTAAGCCAAGAAGATATGGAAAAAATCCAGAAAAGGAAGATTTTTGGAGAATAATCAATCAAGAAAGGAAGATTTCCGCGGAAGAACGGAAGAGGAAAAAGGAAGATGGATCAATCCTGAAGCCTATAAAAGAGAGATGAAGAGAAGGAGGAAATGGAGGTTCAATTCACGTTCAATTCTCCGCACCAAAAGACTTAGGGTTTTTAGATTACTTTTTCGTTCTTGCTAATGAGCCGCAACTCAATTGGGTTACTCATAGTCTCTGTCGTTAGTTCTATGATACTCGCTGACTGTTCTTACGGCCAATGCAATCACCCGATTGTAACACGCTCACGAGATTAAGAATAAGATTTCTTTTTCCCTCTTTCGTACTCTTAAGATTCGTATTTACGTTTGACTCACAGAAATTCAGGATCTCTGAAAAGTTAGGGTTATCTCTTATTTTCCGTAACTAACAGAAATTTATGGTGAGTATTTTGGTTCCCATAGAGACTCATAGTAGAAATAGACTCGGGAAAATTCCTTCCGCTACACAACATTCTTAGTAGCTCGGATCTAAGTTTTACCATATGAAAAACGGACAATAAGATAAAGAAACAAGGAAATTGGTGAAAAATGTGAAACCTTGGAACGTATAAAGGTTTCTTTGTTTTATTAAAGTGGCCAATATGCAGAGTATTTATACAAACAATTAACCTAATGATGTAGAGAATGAATGCCTAATCTACCTTTAATGAGTTGTTATACTATACAATATATTCACACCCCCCCTCTCAATATGGAGCATGGAGATCACAAATGCCCATCTTGGACTTGGAAAATTGAAATCCGCTGCTCTGAGAGATTTAATAAATATATCCGCGAGTTGAGACTTTTTTAACATGAGGAGTTGCAATAATCCTACGTTGAATTGCATCCAGAACAAAATGAAAATCTAGCTCGACATGTTTAGTTCTTTCATGTAAAACCGGGTTAGCGGTGATATGAATTGCATCTTGACTATCACACATCATGTCAATTGGTTCCATAGTGTCGATACCTAGAGCTATAAGTACCTATTTGATCCAAAATCACCTCACGGAATGTGTATTGCGTAGCTCAATATTCAACTTCGGTGGAGGAGCAAGAGGCGATATCTTGTTTCTTAATCTTCCATGAGATAGAGGAATTGCCAAAATGAATAAAATAACATGTGAGAGAACGTCTCGTGATTGGACACCTGACCCAAACTGAGTCACACCAAGCCTGAACTTTGAGTAAAGAATCAACCCTTAAGAGAATACCCTGTCCTGGATTACACTTAAGATATCAAACTACACGAAGTGTAGCGTTCCAACGCTCGAGTTTGGGATGTTGCATATGCTGTGTGAGAACATGAATCGCGTAAGAAATGTCGGGTCGAGTCACGGTGAGATAAATGAGACGTCCAACTAAACGCCTATAACATGACGAGTCATCACTGTCGTCACCCGTGACTAAAGAGAGCCGATGATGCTGTTCAATGAGAGTAGAGATTGGCTTTGAAGCAAGAAGACCAGCCTCGCTTATAATGTCGAGGGTGTATTTACGTTGCCTGAGGTAAATACCGGATGGGTTTCGACCCAATTCAATGCCAAGAAAGTATTTACAGAGACCCAACTTTTTCATCTGAAAACAAGTGTTGAGATAAGTCTTGAACTGTGTAATCAAAGAGACAAAGCTTCCGGTGAATAATAAGTCATCTACATAGACAAGAACATGAAGATGATTGTCATCACGATGATAAGTGAATAACGAATAATCGTATACATTGTGTGAAACCATATTTCAATAAAGCAATTGTCAACTTTGCAAACCAACATTGGGGGCTTGATGTAAGCCGTAAATAGACTTATGTAGCCGAAAAACTCGCGTGGGATCATCACTCTTGAAACCCGGTGGCAATTTCATATACACTTCTTCGTGGAGATCAACATGAAGAAACGTGTTGTTTACATCCATTTGATGTACTTCTCAATTCTTGCTGCGGATACTTTAAAAACTAAGTGAATAGTTGTCATCTTAACAATTGGTGCATAAGTCTCAGCAAAGTCTTTTTCAGCAACCTGTTAATTTCCCAAGACAACAAGGCGCGCTTTATAACGCTCAATAGAACCATTGGATCTATGTTTAATCGTATAGACCCATTTGCAACCGAAAGATTTCCTGGAGGCAATGATCCAGCTGTCCATGTTTAATTTGCATCCAACACCTCTATCTCTGCTTGCATAACGTCTCTATAATTCTCATCTTGAACTACTTAGGAGTAGTGTGAGGGAATTACGAGACTAGTAATGGCATGAAGATCAGCCCTGTAATTAGCCGAGAATTGATTAGAGGAAAATTAGTGGTGTAGCTGATGCGAATTATTACTAGAAGTTGGAGATATAGAGCTCAAGACTGTTTGTAACACATAATCGTAGAATTTGTTAGGCAGCTTGCGATTGCGTTGAGGACGTCCTGGAGAGGCAGAATACGCATGCAAAAGATTCTCAGCAATCGCATAGACATGAGGTGCAGTCGGATCATGTGCAGAACTAACTTCAGGTTCTGGGATTATAGTAGGCTCGAGAATCGATTCAGTTGCAGGTTCTACATGCGGTGGAGCTGCAGGTTTTGGCAATAGTGAAGCTGCAGGTTTTACAATCGGCTCAATTGGTACAAAATTTCTGGAACTATAGTAACTGGAGGATTTATCGCATAACCCTCATCAGCAAGACATTAAAGTCGAGAAGAGGGACTTGATTGAGTGATTGATGAAGATCATTCAGCCTTAATTGCAAAAGGAAAATTGTCTTCATTAAACAGAACGTCTCGAGATACGGAAATTTTCTTTTTTCGAGATTATAAACACGTCACCCTTTCTTGCCAAATGGTTAGCCGAGGAAGACACACTTTCTCCCCGATGATGTTGGTTGTGAACGTAACACACGAAACCGAAAACCCGAAGATGTGCCAAGGGAGGAGAATGAGAATACAACATCTCAAAGGATGTTTTATTGGATAAAGTTAGTGTTGGAGTTCGGTTTATAAGATAGCTGGCAACAAGTACACATTGTCCCAAAAATTCGATTGGTAGAGAAGCTTGAAAGCGTAAAGCTCTTGCAACGTTGAGTATATGTATTTGTTTGCATTCAACACGACCATTCTATTGCGGCGTTCCAACAGAAAATGTCTTGTGAATAATTCCAATGTCACGGAAATAGGTAGAGAGACATAGAAACTTCGTCCCATTGCCACTTCGAATCCGTTTCATTTGCTTATCAAACTGTCTATCAATCATGGTGATGAAATTTCTCAAACTCTGCGGTGCTTCTTTTTTATTAGGCAGTAAATAAATCCAAAGAGACCGTGAGAAATCATCAGGAATCGTTACAAAGTCGGTGGAACCACAGAAAGCATGAGTTCTATGAGGGCCCCAGAGATCACAATGCACAAGTTCAAAAATATGAGATGTTTTATTCAAACTTTGAGGAAACGAGTCCCGAGAGTGTTTTGATTGAATACAAACTTCGCAAGAACTAGAAAGAAATGAACTATCATTATTCAAATCAGAAAGCGACGAAAGTTCCAAAGCTTTAGAAGACAAATGACCCAGCCTACGGTGCCAACGCTCAACAGATAAGTCCATAGATACGTGTATTGCGACTACTTCATCAATGTTCCTAAAGAAGTACAATCCAATCCTTTGCTCGACTGCTCCAGTCAGGGTCCATGTAATGCAGTCGTGGAGAATTCATAACACATCAGTAATTTGGAAAAGACATGCCTGATCACGAGCCAACTGAGAAACATATATCAAATGGCATTGGAGTCCATCAACATAATAGACATTTTGCAAGACTAATTGTAAACCCAAATGAACCATTCTAGACTTAGTGGATAGAGTGTGATGTCCATTTGGTAATCGAATAAGAACTGAAGGCATGTTAATCGGGTTATCAAGTGTAGCAAGAGAACCTGATATATGATTCGTAGCTCTTGTATCAAGAATCCAAGAGGTGGAAAGAATCTTACTCAAAAAAGCAGGTGCAGAATCAATGTTGAGGAGTTGAACCAAGGTCTGCCATTGTTTGTTAGTGAGACCGCTAAGTCCAACACGATATGCAGAGGTTAAAACTGAATTCGCAGTAGCTAGCGGAACCGAGTGAGTGACTTGATGTTTTGATGCAATGGAGGAATGCATGCGAGAGGACTGAGAAGAAGAGCTAGACTTGTTGCGTGACTTGTCAACCCAAGTAGTTATCGGCCAAGTGACCAGGTTTTCCACAACTTATACACATTACTCTGTTACGAGGCATAGACGGAGAACGAGATGAAGAAACTGATTGGACAGAAAAACTGAGTTCTTCAGTCCTGTCAAGTTGCAATTATCTCGCCCTTTTAGAGTCTTCATCTTGAGTAAGAACATTGTAAGCTTCATCAAGAGCCGGAAGTGGGTCTCGAGACAACAAAGAAGGTTTGACTGAATCATACAGTGTTTCTTCTTGTCCCATTAAGAATTGATGTAACTTATCTTCTACACGTTCCTTTTGTATTTCTTCCATAGTTTTAGCACGATTGTAGTCGGCTAAACTGGTCCAAATTTGGGTTAATTTGCCATAATATTCTTAAATAGCAAGACCCTTTTGCCGGCAATTGGAAAGTTCCATCTTGAGACGTTGAACTCGTTGGCCGTTACGAACGGAGAATCGTTTCTGTATATGATTCCACAAATCATGTGCGTTTTTGTGATGAGATAATGAAGTCCAGATCTTCTCATCAACAGTCAGCTTCATCCATGCGATGACCATGGCATTATTTGCCCACCTATCTTCGTTATCTGCATCAGTATCAGCAGGCTTTGGAATTGAGCAATCGACGAACCCGAAGTTCTTCCGAGCTTTCAACGCCAATCGAATATTATAGGGCCATTCATCGTAGTTAGGGCCTCGTAGCAACCATTGGGAGATGATACTTCTATGATTATCTCTAGAAGACAAGTCGTTGGGATCGATTATCCGACGAGTTCGTGTGGTGACAGGTGGGTTGGGGCCGGCATTCTCGGCCATTGTAGCAAAGATTAAAGAGAAGAAGAGAAAATTTTTTTTGTAGGATTCGAGATTTGTATTATGAAGGCGACTCTGATACTATGTGAAACCTTGAAAAGTATAAAGGTTTCTCTTTTTTATTAAAGTGGCCACTAGAGAGAGTATTTATACAAACAATTAACCTAATGATGTAGAGAATGAAGGTCTAATCTACCCTTAATGAGTTGTTATACTACACAATATATTCACATAAACTCATATATATATATATATATATATATATATATTCTTTTTATTTTTTTTTTCTTAATTCATATTTTTTAGGTGGAGTGACTTACACGGGGAAGTACCCTCTAGTGGTTGGATATCTTAATATTGTCTAGCTTGAGGACAAATACGAGTGCATGAGTAATCGATTGCCTTTGTGATTCAGACCTATTACGGAATTGGTCCACTCTTACATTTTGACTCGCTAATTGATCCATAACTGGCAGAGCTCTTGAAAGGACTTGCCAAGAGAAAGTGTCTCTATTTATTTGAGATTTTTATTTTCCACGCTTTTTTTTTTCAGGACATTTATCTTTAACGTTTTTTATTATTCATCCACATTTGTATTATTTTATTGATCAAATTAATTTAGGTGTTAAAATGTAATATAAAAAATAACAATATATTAAAAATAAAATTTCAATTTATATGATTAATACTACAAATATTATAAACAATTTGAATACAAAATCGACTTACAATTATAAACAAATAAAAATAGAATACTTAATATGCTCCGTATTGTAAAATAGTAAACATGAAAAAACTAAATAATGTTATTAGTAATTAGTCGTAGCATCTCCAACCCTACTCTATTTTTGACACTAAACTCCATTTTGGAGTAGTAAATGGAGTTTTAAGTAAAATGTGCTTCAACCCTACTCTATTTTCCACTCCAAAATGGAGTAAAAAATGAGATTACTCTATTTATGAAGTAAAGTT
>OVBE01017694.1:0-10322 GCA_900406425.1 Iberis pinnata
ATAGATGTGGGAAACGAGATAGCTAGGGTAGTAGAGGTTAATGCCTGCTAGGTAGTCGCCGTTTATGATGACAGTTGAGTCTGTGATTACTTTCCTTGAGATCCAAGACATTGAAATTGATTGTTAGTAAAGCTACTGTCTAGGGGTTAGCTCATTGTTTGAGGTATGTTAGGTACTTAGGTAGCCCAGGATGGATTCCTAAGTCAGTTACCCTTTGTCCTCAAGAACGACCTTACCATTGATTCAACGTTTTACCTTTCTTGCATTTACTATGTTTTGCATCCAAAGTGTTTAAAGTCTTTTTCTGTTTCATGCATTTTTACTTTCGTTGCACTTAGGACCCTTTAGCACCCAAACCCTTTTTAACATCAGCTTGACTTTAAAGCATCCAACACATTCTCACTGCTTAGTACACTCCCATTATGGATTGACATAAAAACCCATACTACAACGATGGATTGATTGATAGCCCTTTACAGGAGTAAAATCCTACTATCAGTATTCACTAATCACTTGAAAAGCCAAATGTATATTTTATCACTTTTGTTATTCATCTCCAAGCTCATATACTGTATCGAAGAAATCATATCTAGTTTTTTAAATTTCAACATGAACACAAGTTTGAGAAGAAAACCTTTAGCATATGTTTCTACATAGATTTATCATTATATCATCATAAATTTTATGAAACACAACACTGAAACAGAGATCTATCATTATATCATCACCTATAACATCTATATCTACAGAGATCACTAGAGAAATATCATTATATCATAAAAAAGATAAAATCAATCTTCTCTATTGATAAAATTCATGATACTAGAAATTCCAGCTATATATCAGTTGTGGAGAGTTGATGACATTGCAAATACTAGTAGAAAAGTATACTTATATTGACAGTAGTCATATTGGTTGGTCCAGAGAAAGTTTATGAAAGAAAGATATATACAAGAATCTAGACAACATACTTAATTGTTACTGCCCATCAACGTATGAGAACTAGATTAAAACAGTAACAACAAAAGATCAACACGACAAAGTGAACATAATTACTAATTAGGTATTACACTTTGAAGGCCAACAATCATTTATTAGAAAACCCATACAAGTGCCATGTAAAACGTCTGTACAGTTCCTTATTAATCATTGGAACCTACTAATTATTGAAAATACTAAAACATACTTGTGTGATTCATCAAATCATTGTAGCACAGTGTGCTCAGGACCACATATCACTCTAATATAGTGCTTAAACAAATTCATATAACTGTAGAACGTTAAAAGTAGTTCTGTCTAGATTGCCTTCGTTATCAATACTCTAGCATCTAACCCATTTGATAATATGTGCTCCCTATCGGGTGATTGACTGTTTGTGTCTGCCTTGTTCCAACCTACAATTATCTTTTAAATCCCTACGGGCAGCATCGCCAATTCAACAGAAATGAAAAGCACAAATTACCTATCCTTGAAGATCTTGAAAATAATCCACCTCTCCACCCCCAGTCAGACTAATAAAGGCTTCTTCTGCATTACTCGATCCTGATATATATCCAGCTATATATCAGTTTTAAAAGAGCTAAATGACCTAAAAATTGATGTTCCATAGTAAGAAAGAAGAATTAAAACTAATATTCAAAAGAAAGCATAAATTTCTGCGAAATTAATAATACCTTGAAACACTAAAATCAGTAAAATTCGAGCTTTCTCTATGATTAAGTAAGCTAAATCAAACCTGACACAAAGATTAACTCAGCTGAAATTGAAGATATGACTCAAAAATCAAAGAGAGATGATATTGAGTGAAATCAAATTACCTTGAAAACACACCAAAATCAGAGTGAATTCCAAACTCCAATGAATTGAATGAGAAAGAATTGATGAAATAGAATGTTTGAATCAATCGAATCTCAAAACAATTTTGAGATTCTCCTTGTGTCGCCGATGAAGACTCATGATGCATAAAAGTTTTTTTAATTTTTTTTTAACAACACTAAAATTATGTAACTTAAAATGAGGGCAAAATGGTCATTTAATATTTAAATTAGTGGTATTAGTGAAACTAATTAACTTGTGTGGTAGAATTGACATTAACAAAACTTTTAGTGTTGTTTTGAGAAATTTATCTAGATTTTATATAACGAGACTCCTAATCTGGATTAATATAATTTGAAGAGTGAAAACCTTATCCTACGCACTCGGCACTCTAGTTTTTACACCTTTTAATTATTTATAATTTGTGGAACTATTTACTAAACCGCTCTTAACCAAAAGCAATTCGGTTATTACTTTCATTTAAATAAAATTAAAATGGAACACATGTCACCAAATCGTCCCTATTGAAATTGGTTTGGTGCCCGCAAAAAAAGTAACAAGGTTAATTGAGATCTCAGGATCGAATCTCGAGGTAATTGGAATTACCTCTCTTTTTGCCGTTTCTCTCACCGCATGGCTAATGCATCGCCAATCCCATGAGTGACTAACCTCTCGATGTATAGGAAGAAAATAGTACCTTTTAAATGAAGAAGACTCTGTATTAGTTGAGCAAGCTGTTTGGTGTAAGTTAATGACTAACCTCTCTTTGTACATCTTTCAGCGATCTCTTATCTTCTTTAGTTCGAATGGAATCTGTTGAGCAGGTGTTTAGTTATCACTGTCAAGTCCTGTTACTTGAAGCGTACAATCTGTTGAGGTAAACTAGAATCGTTTTCTTGCAGCCACTTGTATTAATTTGTTAGAATGGTTTCAGCATTGGTGTGTTAGAAATCAAGAGTTTTAAGCAAGGAAGGACATTGAACGAGCACATGAAGAATGCTTTACAGAATCAGAAAGATGATGATATTGTCTCTTTCCATAATCTTGATCTAAGGAGAGAATAAGATACAAGTTGAAAGACAAAAGATTACAACTGAGTTTCTTGAAGTGGCTGAAGGTATCTGGATTCCACCATATTTCCGACGTCCTTTGTCAACAGAACTCATGTTGGATCCGGTAATAGTAGCTTTAGGACACACATTTGACTGAACTTCTATTAAGAAATGGTTTGAATGTTTGTCCCAGGACGCAGCAGGATCAAGAACTCATTCCTAATTACATGGTTAAGGCTATGATTACGGGTTGGTTTGAAGCAAACAGTATTAGCCTTAAAGATTAATGACTCTTCGAGTATATGTGGGGAATCTCAAAGCAAAGACCTTGAGATTTTTGAACTTTCTTCTCCTCGACAGTCTTATACTCATATCAGGAGTGAATCAGTTTGCAGTGTTGTCTCTTGTGTTGTTTACGTTTCCTTCTATTACAAACAAGACATAAAGTATTCCATAGAATCACCAAAGCTATAGTCAGATGTCTCTCAAGGAAAACTTAGAAAGTTCAAGCAATGTTAGTGATGTGTATAGTGCAGCCGAGACTTATGAGTGTTCTGTAGATAATTCAGGAGCCATGACAATTTCACATACCGCGAAATTGGTAGAAGATCTTAAAAGTGGTTCTAACAAAGCTAAGACTGATGCTGTGAAATACGTCAACACTGAAAATCATGTAAACAGTGGGCGTTGCGGACCTTGCGGTGTTATCAATCCGCTGCTGTCACTTTTATTCTCAAAAGAAAAGGTAATTCAAGAACATGCAGTCACTCCTCTTCTGAATCTTTGGATTAGTGAACCAAACAAATCATTAATTGGTGAAGCTGGGGCAATAGAAGTATAGAACTACTTGTTCATGTTTTGAACACAGAAAATGAAAGAGAATTCAGCAGCAACATTGTTTAGTCTCTCTGTTTTGGAAGTTAACAGGGAATGAATAGGTCACTCTAATGCAGCAATACAGGCTTTGGTTAACCTTCTTCGTAAAGGGAAATTTAGAGGAAAGAAAGACGCGGTTTAATCTCTTCAATAACTCATGAGAACATGGCTCGTATCGTGCAAGCTAAAGCGGTTAAGTATTTAGTGGAGCTGTTAGATCCAGATTTAGAGATGGTTCATAAAGCAGTTGCTCTTCTTGCAAATCTCTCTGTTGTTGGAGAAGGGAAAGAGATTGTGAGGCAAGGTGGGATTCAATTGCTTTTTGAGACTGTTGACTCAAGTTCTCAGAGAGGGAAAGAGAATGCAGCTTCTGTGTTGATTCAATTGTGTCTAAATAGTCCCAAGTTTTGCACTTTGGTGAAGGTGCAATACCTCCACTTGTTGCCTTGTCTCAGTCTGGTACACAGAGAGCCAAAGAGAAGGTACATGATAATACATCAAGTCAGGTTCCTTGATGTGGTTATTGATATAGATATCTGAATATTATTGTCTTTTACACTTTACAGGCGCAACAACATCTTAGCCATTTTCGAAATCAGCGAGATGCAAGGATTGTCGGTTTAGATGGTTACTTCGAAACCATGAATTAAAATTGATTGGAACCAAGTCTCGGTATCACTTAAATTGAACCGGGTGAAATTGAAGTATGCGATTGGATTTATCGAAGCTGGTTAACATCGGTTTAAATCTTCTTCAATATCAGATTCGAAGTCAGTTTGAAGGTGGTTAATATCCGTTGAGGTTGTTGCAACAAATTCGAGTTGGTTCCGGTATAAATAAGAAGTTCTACTTTCTATTTGGGTTAATGCGAGTTGAGGGAAGCTTAATTTTGAGCTTAATTTGTATTGAATCTGTTCGTGTTACATAGGAAGGGGTTTAGGAGATTGTTCGGAGTGAGTGGTTCCGGTACACATTCCGGTGAATTGTAACAGTTGTTCTTCTGTGTTCTTAGTGAATTCCGAGCGAGAGTCCTCGGCCCAGACATAGGGTAGCGATTGCTTCTGAACTGGGTGACCAAACTTTTGTATATCAATTTCATTCTTGTTCAATTGTGTTAGTTTGATTTGTTAGTTCAGATGAAGGTTTGTGTGATTAGTGTTTCAGGCAATCAATAGGTTGTAGATTGGTGATAAACCGCAAGAAGTGGTATCAGAGCTCCATGTTTTGGATCAGAGGTTGCGAATCAGTATTGGAAATCATCTTCATCTGATATGACTACAACAAGAATTGAGATGGAGAAGTTCAATGGAACAATTGATTACAATCTATGGAAAGAAAAGCTATTAGAAAATCTGGAGATTCTTGGACTAATGGAGGCTTTAAAGACTCAACAAAGGGAGCTGAGTAAAGCCACTAAATCAAAGGGACACGAAGAACCTGAACAAAGTACACCAGGAAACACTGGAAAGGATACAGAAGATGCAACTCTTGAAGAGAAGAAAAGAAAGGTTCGTAGCACAATCATTCTGAGTGTCACAGACGAGGTACTGTGTAAAATTATCAAAGAAGAGACAACTGCAGGTACGCTTGATGGTCTTGATAAGATGTACCTATCTAAGTCATTGCCAAATCGTATTTACCTTAAGCAACGTCTTTATGGTTTTAGAATGAATGAATCCTTGACTATTGAGACTAATATAGATGAATTCTTGAGACTAATCACAAATTTAAGAAATGTTAAGGTTACCATTTCAGATGAGGACATGGCCATCATCCTCTTGATATCTTTTTCCAAGCAGTTTGATCACCTGCGGGATACTATGAGATTTGGAAAAGTTTCACTGACATTTGATGAAGTTGTCAATGCAATAAACTCTAAACAACTGGAACTAGGCTCAATAGTGAAGGTAAACAAGCCACAAGGTGAAGATCTATATGTGAAATCAGTAACAAAAGGAAAACAAAAGAATAAAGACAAAGGTAATGAAAAGGGTAAGGCTAAACATAACGGAAAAGAAAGTGCTAAATCTTGCTGGAGCTGTCGAGAAGAGGGACATTTCAAAAGGAACTGCCCAAAGAGGACAAAGGCAGCAGAGAAACAAGCCATAGGTGAAACCTCTGCTGTTGTAGGCATTGAGTACATTGAGTCACTCAACGTTTCAGATGCAAATTCAACTGAAGGGATCTCATTGGACCAAGAATGGATCCTAGACACAGCCTGCACCTACCATATAACCTTAAATAAGGACTAGTTTACTACACTAAAAGAGTTTGTTGCAAGCCTTGTAAAGATGGGAAATGAAACCACATCAAAGGTGAAAGGTATTGATACTATCTTGTTTGAAATTGTGTCTGGTAACTTTGTTTCTGTTATAGATGTGAGATATGTACCAAACTTCTCAAGGAACCTACTCTCTCTAGGTACTTTTGAAAGTCAGGGATGCACTTTTGGGTCAAAGAATGGCTTATTAAGTGTGAAGAAAGGAGACAAAGTTCTTCTACAAGGAAGAAGGGCAGGTAAACTGTATTTTCTTCAAGGTAAACACTATACTAATGAAGCTAATGTTGTAGTTAGCAAGGATAAGACAAAGCTCTGGCACAATAGACTTGGTCACCTGAGTCAGACTAGAGGCAATGACTCGTAAGGGCTATCTGGATAAAGAAAAGGTAACAAGTATTAAGTTATGTGAAGACTGTATTTTTGGTAAAGCTCACATAAACAACTTCCAAAAAGGTAAACACACTAGTACCAAATGTCTTGAATATATTCATGATGATCTTTGGGGTTCACCTAGTGTGCCAGAATCCCTTGGTAAGTGTTACTATTTTCTAAGTATAATAGATGATCATTCAAGGAAAGTATGGGTGTATTTTCTAAAAACAAAGGATCAGGCCTTTGAAAAGTTTTCAGAATGGAAATCCTTGGTAGAAAATCAGTTTGAAATTAAAGTTAAAACTCTAAGAACTGAAAATGGACTTGAGTTTTGTAATGCAATATTTGATAGGTATTGCTCAGAAAATGGGATTGCAAGACATAAGACAATTCCATATACACCACAACAGAATGGTGTTGTGGAAAGAATGAACAGAACTATACTTGAAAGAGTAGGGAGCATTCTCAGTGAGTCTGGATTACCAAAGGTGTTTTGGGCTGAAGCAGTGAACATAGTGGTGTATATCATAAACATAAGTCCATCCTCAGCTGTTGAAGACAAGATACCAGAGGAAATCTGGTCTAACACACCACCCGTCCTTAGTCATCTAAGGAGATTTGGTTGTGTTTGTTATTTTCACATTGATGAAGACAAATTACAGCCAAGAGCAAAGAAGGGGATCTTCATTGGCTATCCAATTGGAGTTCAAGGCTACAAGATCTGATCACTTGATGAAAAACACTACATAGTCTCAAGGAATGTGATCTTCAATGAAGATCAATGCTACAAGGACCTACTGTCTGGCTCAAATAACTCCAAAGAGAAGAATACTCAATTTCTTGACATTATTCTTGGTTTTACTGACAAAATTTATAGTGTTTCAGGTACTAACACAAAGGTGAATGAACCAGAATCACCAGCTCATGAGGATCAGTATCAACCAGAACAAGTAGAAGAAACTGATTCAGATGGAAAACCAAATCCAGGGCAAATGGGTCTTGATGACTATCAGTTAGTAAGAGACAGAGCCATAAGAGAAACAAGAGCTCCAAGGAGATTTGAAGATTATGTAAACTTGGCATTAATGGTATCAGAAGATGGTGAACAAATGGAGCCACCTGACTATAAGACTACAATACTGGACAAATATAGAGATGAGTGGAAGGCTGCAACAGATGAGGAAATGGATTCTTTATATAAGAACTTCACCTGAGAGCTGGTTCCACCTCCAAGGCAAAGAAGGACAGTTGGATGCAAGTGGATCTTCAAAAGAAAACCAGGTATACCAGGAAAAGAAAAGCCAAGATTCAAAGCTAGGCTTGTTTCCAAGGGATTGTCACAGAAAGAGGGGTTGGATTACAATGAGATATTCTCACCAGTGGTAAAGCACGTCTCAATAAGGTACCTTATATCTCTAGTAGTAAATGAAGATCTAGAACTTGAACAGTTAGATGTGAAGACTGCGTTTATTCATCGTGATCTTGAGGAAGAGATTTTCATGTACCAACCAGAGGGTTATAAAGAAAAGGGAACGGAATCTTGGGTATATCTACTGAAGAAATCCCTGTATGGTCTTAAAAAAATTCCTAGACAGTGGAATCAGAAGTTTAACAACTTCATGATAGAAATTGGCTTTCAAAGAAGCAGGCATGACAATTGTGTCTACATCAAACATGCTGCAAATACTCCCATCTATCTACTGCTTTATGTAGATGACATGTTAGTAGCCTGCAAGGACCAACAACTAATCTTAGCATTTAAGGATCAACTAAATATAAAGTTTGACATGAAGGACTTGGGAGAAGCAAGGAGGATTTTAGGTATTGACATCATCAGAGACAAAGAAAGGGAAACACTAAGATTATCACAGGAACATTACTTGAAGAAAGTTCTGAAATGCTATCAAATGGAAGAGGCTAAAGCAGTTCACACACCTTTAGGTACCCACTTCAAGCTATGTTCAACTGATGAAAATGATTTAGACAAAGATTCAGAATTTATGAGTTCAATCCCTTACTACAATGCAGTAGGAAGCCTAATGTATGGCATGATAGGTACAAGACCAGATTTAGCTTATCCAGTGGGCATGGTAAGCAGGTTCATGAGTAAGCCAATCAAGAACTACTAGAATGCTGTTAAATGGATACTTAGGTACATAAAAAGATCACATGGTCTATGTTTGGAGTACAGAAAAAGGGCATAATTCAAGATATATGGGTTCTGTAATGCAGATTTTGCTGCGGATCTTGACAAAAGAAGATCTCTCACTGGCCATGCATTCTTGTCTGGAGGATGTGTAATCAGCTGGAAGTCCACACTACAGAGAGTGGTTTCTCTATCTACCACAGAGTTAGAATATATAGCAATGACAGAAGCATCAAAGGAGGTTATTTGGCTCAAAGGTTTGAGTGAAGAATTTGGATTCAAGCAAGAAAGAGTAGAAATCTTCTGTGATTCTCAGAGTGCACTGGCACTAGCAAAGAACTATGTGCATTACGAGAGGACGAAACATATGGCAGTGAAGGTGAATTTTGTCAGAGACGAAGTAGCAGAAGGTAAAATTGTAGTTTCAAAAGTGCATACTAGTGATAATCCTGCAGACATCTTTACCAAAGTATTACCTACCAACAAGTTCAAGTATCTGCTTGGCTTGTTAGGTATCTCTCTTCAGTAATCAGGAAGAGAGAGCTGAGGACTGGAATTCACAAGGCAGAAGAACAGAGGAGAAGCACAGAGGTTTAGAAATTGCAGCTGGTTTCAGAACCAAGATTGAGTTTGTCGGTTTAGATGGTTACTTCGAAACCAGGAATTAAAATTGATTGGAACCAAGTCTCGGTATCACTTAAATTGAACCGGGTGAAATTGAAGTATGCGATTGGATTTATCAAAGCTGGTTAACACCGGTTTAAATCTTCTTCTTTAATATCAGATTCGAAGTCAGTTTGAAGGTGGTTAATAGCCATTGAGGTTGTTGCAACAGATTCGAGTTGGTTCTTGTATAAATAAGAAGTTCTACTTTGTATTTGGGTTAATGCGAGTTGAGGGAAGCTTAATTTTGAGCTCAATTTGTATTGAAATTGTCCGTCTTACATAGGAAGGGGTTTAGGAGATTGTTCGGAGTGAATGGTTCTGGTACACATTCCGGTGAATTGTAATAGTTGTTTTTATGTGTTCCTAGTGAATTTTGAGGGAGATTTCTCGGCCCAGACGTAGGGTAGCGATTGCTCCTGAACTAGGTGACCAAACATTTGTGTATCAATTTCATTCTTGTTCTTGTTTCTTGTTCAATTGTGTTAGTTTGATTTGTTATTTCAGATTAAGGTTTGTGTGATTAGTGTTTCAGGCAATCAATAAATTGTAGATTGGTGATAAACCGAAAGAAGGATGAAGAAAAGTAGATCATGATTCCTGAAGAATCAGAGCTTGATTTTTCCACTTGGACATTCCCTTCAAGAGATTTATGTTAAGTTTGTAGAAATTTTTCTATCTTTTTGGCAAGAACATTAGATGGCGATTAGTGTCCTCTTGTGTGTTGGTTTCTTGTTATGTGGTTTGTGTGTTAATGCTGCATTGTGTAGTAGTTATATTGTATGTTCAATTTGTGAGTTCCAACTATATATAGGCAATGGAGTTTCTACTACAAAGCATATGAACATTAGTACTTCATAAATGTTAGTCATTTGTTTTGCATTCCTTAGTTATTTTGCTTAGAGACAATACAAGAAAATCCTCCCAGTGTCATATGCTAATATAAATCTTATACTATAACATGTGTTAAATAATTTTAAGAAACTTATCTTATTAGAGAGATAAATATTAATAAATATATAAAATAGTAGGAAAATAAGTAAAAATATCTGAAAAACATAGTAAAAAATTAGATATTATAAAAATATTAATCATAATTAATATATATATATATATA
>OVBE01017695.1:0-10322 GCA_900406425.1 Iberis pinnata
AAATAATTACAACGAATCGAAATTATGCTTTGAGTACTCGGAGGTACAAGCCTTATCTATATAATACATATATTATATAATATAATTGTGATTTTATGTTTTTAAATTTTGTTTAATTTAAAAATCATTACAAACCTAAATCAACTAGATTAGAATTAAAATTATATTTTATTTGAAACGTTAAAAATAATAAAAATGAAAATATTCAAAGTTATACTTTAGATAAATTTATTTCATTATTTTAACAAGATATTTTCTATAAACATCACTTAACTAACATATTATTAACATAAATTAAATATTTCAATAAAATAAAAATGTCAAATTAATACTGAACTTTTAGAAATTGTTGAAAAAATAACAAACTTTCGTTGATCAAGCCAATAAAGTACTGCCGTTAAGTTGACTAAAAGTCAACCGGTAGTCAACTTAACGGTGGTACTTAATTGGTCTGGTCAACAAAAGTTTGTTATTTAAATTGAAACCCTAAAAAAAATTTGATATTTATTTAGGAAAGAGAAAAGTTCATGATTTTTTTCAACACTTTTTGAAAGTTCATTATTAAAATTACATTTTTCCCATAGCGTACATATATTGTATAGCGTAGTTGACGTCCGTATGCAATTGTCATACTTGATTGCAACTGTTATTTGAAAAGGACTCTAACTGCTTATCTTCAACATTTTTTATATGTATTTGTCTTTTCAACAATTTTCACATATTAAATTTTGTTTCAAATCGACCATGTCAATATTAGATTGAATGGTTCTTTATACATAAAATAACGAGTGAATGGTTTTATAAAATGATGGAATCAGTCAGTGCAGTCTCTTTTAAATAGTTGTTTTTCAATAAAAACAAAGATTAGTCTGTCAATGGTCTCTCACGTTGGCTCTCAAGCCCCCNCCCAAATTTGTTTGATGAGTCTGCTTAAGTATTCATAAATTGGTAACTAAATATCATCATCCATCATCTTACCATATACGAAATGGGGAAAAATTAGAATATTCGTAAGGACTTATGGCATATGCTTCAAGATTATCCTAACGTGGCTTTGCAATATCTTTTTTAAAAAAAAAACATCATCCAAGCCGTAAAGCAACAAGACTCATTTGTGGATCGGATTGATTTACTTATACAAATTATTCTTAATTCTTAATTGCTTTTTATATTAAAAATATTGGTGTACTATATCTATATGTTATAGCTCTAACGTGAAGAAACAAAACTAGCAATAAAGAATATATATATTAAATAACGAAGGATTCCATTCTATGATGAAGCATGGTATGGTAAAATATTTTATTGTTTAATTTAGATAATAAAATATTCCTGATATCTCGGTGCAATTATTTCAAAGTTCATATATTGAACCCCACCCCACCAATCCTGTATTTATTCTTTTATAATCGACGACATATATCAACATCTTTAAAAGGGACTCTTTGAGCATCATAATTTAATTTCTGAACAAAATAAATACATAATAACTTGTAACTAGATGATAATTTTATATATAAATTTTCAATTAATTAGGTGTGACCGTATATTTATTTATGTTTATTTGGGCAATATTTTTTTATCATTTTATGTAATAATAATATTGTATTAAATATGATAGTGAGGAAAAATATAAATAATTGTTATATATCTTTTTAAAATTTTAATTTATTTTGTTTTAATATATTAAGACTATTTAAAATGTACAATGACTTTTTCATTATATCAATTATTTTAATTTACTTCTTATTTTATGAAAACAAATAATAATGCAAATTGGAAAGTTTTTTACATTATACATGTATTTGCTTTTTAGTTTTTTATTTTTTATTTTTTATTTATTTTCAAGAATAATATATTAAGACTATTTATTATTTATTTATTTATTATTTGGAATTTTTTATTAAATTATTTATTTTAATTTACTTCTTAAATGTATTGCTTTTTAGTTTTTTATTTTTTTAAATGAATGAGTAATTAGGAGTGTTTGGTTATAGGTATAATATAATGGCAAATACATGTAATTAATAATGAAGTAAAGATTATTTTTAAAAAAGTCTTCTTTTTTAATATATAGGAGATATCAATTTAACGAGTCTAATTTTTTAAGATGATAATAGCGACCAAAATGTTCATAATCCAACTTCTTTTTTTTTAAATTTATTGATCCCCAAGTATGGATAATTGGCTTAACAAAACTAAAAAAAAGTATGGATAATTGGGCAATACAAGTGCATTATTGTCCTACGTGGATGATGACTTTGTCCACCCAATTGGCATATATAATAAAGTATTTTTCATTTATTGCCAATAGCCATTTGATATAGTTTTGCCTTTTATTTTGGATATTAGATGATATCGCGCGAAAATACGTTATAAACAAAAATAATGACTTAAATTTTATGTATTATTATATAGTTTTTAAATAATGATTATAGAATTTATCGACTATATTTATATAAATACGAAATACAAATATGATGACTGTGTAGAAAATATATAATTATATAACATATATTATATTTATAGTCTTAAAAAATATATTTTCTTATAAATTAATATAAAAATAAAAATTTAAACTAAAATAAAATTAAAAACAAATTTGTTGAATAAAAGAAGAAAAAATCTTGGTAAAATGTTTTAGTTTAGATAATGTGTTGATAATATATACTAGGATGATATAGTTCGTTAACTAAAACAGTTGGTCGGGTACCCAACGAACTATATCATCCTAAGATTATCTAGACCAAAAGCTAAGAATACCTTAATTATATAATATATAAAAAGTTGATAATACTATAATACGACCTAAATCGTTTTTAATAATAGAAATTAAACGTATAGTATCTTGTATTTGGTACAATTATTAATGATTGAAATAAGTTCATCGCACAACTAACTAACATCTGAATAATATGTTGTATCATGTATGATGTAAGAAAAGTGTCGGATAAATGTATTCTAAATCCTTGAACTTTATTTCTCTTAGAGATTGCAATATGTACATCACCAACATGTATTCATTTACTTTGCATGATGCTCTCGGTCAGTTAAGCAAAGAATATTGGTTCTGTTTTTATCTTGTTTAAAATTACTAGTATTTGCAGTGTTTTGAAATCCGACTCGGACCCACGGTCAAATCGGTAAAACCGGTGATCCGGTGAAGAATCCGAGTCGGGTTTATCTTAATAACCATCTCTTTAAAAATTGGTGAAACCCGATAAAAAACGGTGGTTAAACCGCGATTCGGATCAACTAGAAGAACTCGGTCAATATACTAACTAATAAAAAAATTGTGCAACTCTAATTAATAAAGTTAATATTTTATTTGTATAAAAAACTATTTTTGTATAAATATAATTGACTATCATATTAAGTGATTAGTGAATTTTTAGACATTAATGAGATTGCACTATGCCACTAGAAGAATATGACAAAAATTATGTAAAATAAATGAATGAAAATTAGTTAAAGTGATGTTTTATTTCTTTTTAGCATTAACTAGTTTGTCTTATACTATTATATTAGGCTTTTTAGTATTAATACTCTAGATTTTGAATTACTAATTTACATTTATTGTTAGGCATTTTATCATGTTTTCTATTATTTAATTTTGAATTTAGATAAAATTTGTTAGAAATTATCAGAAAAATTGATTTTTGTAAAAAATATTTATATAAGATATATACCTAAATATATATAAAGAATAAAAATATTCGTTAAATTATTGATCCTAAGTTGATCTACTATTGATCTAGAAACTCAGTGACCTGGAAAATCATCCGCGTTGATCTTAAGGTCAATTTTCAAAACATTGAGTATTTGATATGAGTTATATGCGTGAAAATATTTTTTTTGATATTTTTAATATATTTATATTTCTTTGAATAATATATATGTTATTATGCTGTAATGTTTTCAACATTTGTATATGTTAGTTGTGGGGTTGTGTTGTTCTATAATAAAGGAGTTAATATCAAAATTTAGTTAATAATATGAATAGGAAATTGTTATCATCTAAACATAATTTTTGATTCTTATAACACTATAGTTTCATAATTAAATTCGTATATTATATGTTTAACCCTATAAATTATGTTTGCATAATAAATATTATTACAATTTATGATAGATTATATATATTATATAAATATACATATATCTATTTATATTTCATTTTGTTTGTCATGTAATATATATGCGTATTTGGTCTTCAGTTATTGAAAAATAGGAATGTTAAAACCATTATATGATAATATATGAGAAAATTCGTTGATTTAAAAGTAACAATTCTAACCCACCATATTTTTAAAGGTTTGGTATATATATATACATGTATCAATTAAATTTTATTATAATATACTTATATTAGAATATATTCTTATATATATTTTTAAAAACTTATTTAACATATGTAGCATCATATAAAACCCTAGCCGTCGAAGGTGCTCTCAGACACAAGTATCGAGGTCCATCTTTCTTGCCCAATTTTCGGCGCCGGCGAGCTTCGGCTTTGCCGGCGTCGTCTCTCCTGCTATCCTTTTCGTTCCATGTGTCTCGATCTTGCTGTTATTCTTAATTGTTTGACGTTTTTGACCGGAGTTGGCTCTCGTTTGGTGTTCATGTGTTTGGCTTCCGGCGGAGATTCATTTAGTCTCTCTGCGCTCCTCTTCAGCGCTTTCAAGCTTGGTTTTCAAGCTCGTCTTTCGCCTTGGTATGGCGAAATGTCGTCGCGATCTTTCATGACTACGGCTACTAATCCTTCGTCTCCGGCGTCTTCTACGGATCTCACCATTGTTCTTCATCTCCAAGTGGTTTCTTCCTTCGGTGAAGTTCTAACAAAAGCTCCATGGAAAAAATCATATATTCCCCAAAAGTTCAAATATATTGTTTCTGCAGAAGTCTACATATCTTTTGGAGCTTGTCTCTCTCGCTTGTTGAGATCCAAGATAATTAGAATCCTCTGTTTGCATAAACTAAATCCTCTGAGTTTCCACCATGGCAAGGGCATGCGGTATCATGTCTTTTGTTTTTTGGTAATTGTTGAATTTGAGGTTAATTGCATAGGATTATTCATGCTTCTTAGGTTAAGATTTGGTGATCAAATTAAAGAGCTTGGTGTCAGGGAGTTGGGTTTTCCAAACTCTAAACTCTATATTCAATTTAATTATAATTTGATTGTAGTCTCTAGGTCCAATCGGGTTCAAATTGATCAAGATTTGCGGTATCATGTTTTGATTCTTTTGAATACTATTGAGTCTGAATTGAATAGTATAAGACTAAATTTGTTGTCTAAGAGGGGTGATTGTGAAAGATTCATTTGGATTGATGATTATGAGGCTAAACAACCTTACTGCTACATGCGGTCTTGTTTAACTTTTTGGGTTTATTGGTTGCATTTCAAGATAGTTTTGGACATGGTGTCGAAGTTTATTACCGCTCTAATGCGGTCCTTTACTGTTATATGCAGTCTTGGGTTCCTCTTTGGAACTTTGTTGTTGGGTTACTTCTTTTGTTCCCAAATATTACCTTATATTGAGGTTTCTACTAGCTTTGTTCTAGTTTGTTTTAACGCTAAGGGCTTCGTCCCATGTATTAGCAACGGTCTTTGTTTTGTTGTAGATGCAGAATGACTTGTCCATCTCAATCGAGTTTGGGCATCTCTCTTTCCAAAGAGTCAGCGGTATTGGAATCTATGGAAAGCAAGGCCTCTCCGATTGTTCGAAAACAACATCTTATCCCTATACTCGGGAATCACAATCGATGAGTACCGAAGATTCTATCATGATGATTCGCTTTGTCCTCTCGACTCTACCTATCTTTCTTTTATTACCGTTTTTAACTGTCCTAGAACTTATGAGTTATTAGGCTTTGCTATGTTATTTGTAATTTTGTACTCCTTTAATGGAGAGTAGACTCTTATGTTAATGAAATATTTGGTTTGACAAAAAAAAAAAATGGAGCATCATATATATAATGAAGTAGTTTGATTTCAAATTCGTGAATGATAGTGATTTTTTTTTTTTAACATCAATCATCCTTTATTAAATACTTTGAATAACATCTTCTTAATAAACATGATACAAAAAATCTAAACAATTTGAATTAACGTCAAACATAATTGAACAATCTAAAGTCTTTTTGCCAAACAATCGGCATATTGGTTGTCTAAACAATTTTGATGAACAAATGAGACACCCAAAAAACCAGCGCACCAGGAATTCACAACTACTTTAAATTAGTGGTAGAACCAGCAATACATTCAACTAGTTGTTTATTATCACCTTCAAAGATAACATTACGGTATCCAAGCTCCCAAAATGACTTCCACATGTCATAGTAGACATAATGCTTCACATTATACCATAATGGATGATGATACCATCGTCATTTCGCACAAGCCAACCGCAGCCCTTGGAGTCCATGTTTTCCATAACATAAATGTCGTAATTGATTTTAATGGAACCTACATGCGGTCGTATCAAGTGTGACTATATAGGTAAAGAAGGTGACCTTGGAAGAGTAGAGTCTAGCAAAGTACACCAATAGTATCATGTTATGTAAGTGAAATAATATTTTCCAAGGGTAGTGTCTCACTATTACATATTAAGGCATTATGTGCCTTGCACAACCTCCAAAGCAAAAAGAAGGAGAAGTATTTCGTCGAATTGGGTAAAGATTGTCGTTGAGTAAGACCAATAAGCCATAGATGACAGCCACTTACACTTAGCAAGAATTGGGGCGGTATTAAACCAGACGGATGTAACCGCCATACCCCTTTTGCAAAGTCACAGGTATATAACAAATGTAAAGTGGATTCATTATGTTTAAAACAACGAGGACATATAGATGGGATATTTATATGACGTTTCTGGTAATGAAATCGTGTAGTTATAGCTCATGAAGCAATGGATCAGAGGAAATGAAGTAATTTCGATGGAAGCTTAAGCTTCCAAATTTGTGTAGCTACATCTGGTCAATGATACAGAGGAGGAGGCCGCACTTCTGCAAATTCCTGAACAACCATATAATACCCACTTTTTGGTGTAGATCCCATCAGGCGTTGAGTCCTAGATAATTAAGTATGTTGAACAAGCCATTGAAGTGAACAGTTGGGTTATAAGATTAATATCTTCAGCGTGGATGAGGGTACAGAGCATTGCTGAATCCCATTGACACGTACGATGGTAGAATAACATCGACACTCTAGTATGGGGATTTACATCATCCAACACACGGGCTGGACGAGGTGGACATGTAGGAAGCCAAGTGTCCACTCTAATATGAATAAATTTGTCATTCCATATCTGATATCGAAGTCCTTTTTGAAGAAATTGACGACCAAACAACAGAGAGTGCCAAATTTAGGAAGAAGTTCTTCGATCGGGAACATGAAGCATATCTCCATAAGGAAAATATTTCCCACACAGTAATTGATACACAATACTCTAGGGTCTATGATAGATTTTCCAGAAGTGATTAGCCAAAAGCGATTGATTAAATAAACGATAGTCACGAAAGCCAATATGATATTACTCGGTTTTAATGCCTTATAGTTGGTATTTATACTTGCCATTTGGCATTATACAAATATGTTCCTTGTAGTTTTGACATATTTTTATGATTTTAGGTTTACAAGGCGTTTTGGATGCAAATTGGCATATGCAGATGCATAATCCGGTAGAAGGGTCAGAAGTTTGCCAATGTTTTAAGATGTTACCATGGATGGATTGAGCTGAAATTTTGACCCAGGATATCCACGTGAGTTAGGTTTCATATGGAGGTGGTTTGAAGTCAATCCATTGGTGCAATCAATAGTTATGACGATTTTACTGAAGATTGGTCAAGCTGTCTCACATAAGAAGCATGTGCAGCACGTGGGAAGAGATCGATCGATCCAAAGCTCCTGGAAACTTAAGTAAAAAAGAGATTAAACGACCCTTAATCAGATCAATCGATCCCTGTGGCCGAGAATGAATGAAAATCTTCCAAAATTACAATTATACCCTCAAGACTTATCAATTTTTTCCTTTTTTGTTTTAATTTATTTTCCTTATTTTTAGAAGTATAAAAATCCCTAGGTTTGGGGTTATTTTTTTATCGCTTATTTTATTTCTCAGATCTTTTACAGAGAGACAAGATCTGAACCTTTGTATTTGGAGAAGAATTTTGAATATTTTAATTTTTATTAATTGGATTTTGTTTTTGAATATGCTTTCTTCTTCTATGTTTATTGATTGCTTAGCTATGTCTCAGTAGTCATCTTGTTAGGTTTTAGGGGTTTTTCATGGAAACCAGGATTTAACAGTTAAGGTTTAAACATAATGGATTGAATTTGTTAGGTTCTTAGTCTAGATTTGTTCCAAATTCTTGAATTAGATTGATCACCTAGTTCATTGATTTTAGATTAATAAATGCAAAGAGATTTGGTTTAGGGATCTGATCTAGTTTAGATGAGTAGATGTTCTTGCTTAGCGAGCGTGTTGTCTTGAATGTCTAGTGACAATTGAATATGAACTTAATGCTTGATTGAATTATTGGACATGCGAGAGTTTATTTCCGATGATTCACACATAGGGCGTAATACTTTGAGAGGAGATTAATCTAGTTATGTTTTTCATGTTGAGAATTATTTTCATTATCAAATCATGCATGTTAACATGAGCTTCAAACCTGAAAAAAAATTATATAATTTTTTATTGTTTTTTAGTTCTTCATTTTTTTTTCATGTGGAAAAAAAATTAGAGTGAACTTACAACAAAAGAGAGTACAACCACTTTTACCAATAATGACTAAAAGAGATTTTCTTCTTCTGGAATGCGAGAGTGGAGCCAAGTCGGTCCTCCTAAAGCAAGGTAGAATTAAGAAATACCATATTTTGAGACGCTTTTAGCAATAGATCGAGCTATGAAGTTGGCTGTAGAAGTTGAGAAGAAAGAGCATGACGTGAAGGAAGCGGCTACAGTGGAGATATCCTCAAGTAAGTTTCTATACTTTGGCCAATTTGAAGGATGATTAATGGTGTCAACCTCACTCCCGAAGTCATATAAAATTCTACAACTCTCAAACGAAGATCAAACATGCTTATCAGGACCCATAGATGAACCAAACTTTCCCCACCCTCGTTATTAGTCCACATTCATAAAATATTTGTGTAACAAAATCATCACAAAAATATAACTTTTAAGACGAATATCTAGGACCTAAATCCATAAATAACTTTATAATATTTAAACTAAAAACAATCAAAAAGATGTAGTTGTTAACATATTTTCATATTCCTTATTATTCTCTTCCACATATATTGTGCTAAACTGCTAATATATCATATATTTGTATATATCATTTTATGTTATTTTTCTAATCGTATACAAAAATTATTGCTTCAAAATCTTTTTTAAAAAACTTGACTGTATGATAAGAACTTTATAGGCTTATAGGAAATGGTGACTGTTCATCCGATCCAAGCGATTTATGAGGCGATTTTCAAGCCACCTAATCACCGGTTTGCTTCAACCATTGCCGAAGTAATATCGAAGTTCATAACTCCACTACCCACTCGTTCTGATTTTTTCGGATCAATGTTCACGGTAAACGCACAATTCAATTTATGATTATCCAAGATATGCTCCAGTCACCACGATTTTGGCCATCTCTCTATAACAGTCTAAGTCTAGCGATTCAGTTTTGCCTTTACTTAATTCATCCACAAGCTAGTAACAATATGCAAATCGCTCTGCAACAGATCGATTTGGGAATTGAAGATCCGCCTAGTCAAATGGTCATGAAAAACAGATTCAGTATCAATTGCCGACCAACAAATCCAAGAAAAAAGTCTCAGATCAATCATTGTCAATTTGCCAAGAAGTTAGGGACAAATTGGGCATGTTCGAGGAAGAATTAACAAAGGCAGAACGTTCCAATTTTTTTTCTCCAGTGAAGAAGCTATGGATATGGTCCTTCAAAGAGGTCCATGGGCATTTTCAGACAGGATGTTGGTCATTCAACCTTGGTTCCCAGGATTCAACCTGGAGGGTTTACACTCGATTCCATTTTGGATTCAAGTGCGAGGTTGATAGGTTAAGAATTTAATCCTAACTAATACTACAGAGAACGGTTCAAAGAAGTATAGCAAGGTATCAAAATCCACAGAGACCAGAAATATGCACGTTCAGTTTATAACTTCGAATATGGCTAAAGTGAGAATAATAGATTTGATTGTTATCAAAACGGTAACTAAAAACGGTTTAAAAACTCATAATAACAAAACGCTAGGCAATAGGGAAATCCGTAGGTATTCAAGTTTAAAGTCAAGTTAACAT
>OVBE01017696.1:0-10321 GCA_900406425.1 Iberis pinnata
TTATTTGAATTATTTCCTTTTCCCTGATCAAAAGTTACCCTTTTCAGTTTCTTAACTCCTTGTTTTTTTGCACTATCTTTTCCTGATTTATCACTTTGTGAATCTTTAAAAATCTCTTCTTCATGAAATATCACATTCCTGCAAATAATACATTGATTATGTTCTTGAATCCATATTCTAAAGCCTTTTGTACCTTGAGGATAACCAGCAAAATATTCTTTCACAGCTCTAAGAGTAGTTTTTGCTTGTGTCACGTGAACATATGCAGTACACCCAAATCTTCTGAGATGAGAAAGGCTTGGTTTTGTACCTGACCATAATTCTTCAGGTACTTTATAATCTGTACCAGAACTTGGGGTCATGTTTATTAGATATACAACAGTAGATGCTGCTTCAGCCCAAAGCTCTTCCTTTATTCCACTTTATGATAACACGCACCTCACTTTCTCCATTATGGTTTTGTTCATCCTCTATGAAACTCTATTATGCTGTGGAGTGTAGGTGCAAGTTTTATGTCTAGATATATCAGATTCCTTGCATAAGCTCTCAAATCTGTTGTTACAATATTCTAGTCCATTATCTGTTCTTAAACATTTCACTTTCTTTCATGTGCTTATTTCTACTTGAGACTTACATTCTGAAAATTTCTGAAAGGTTTCATCCTTAGTTTCCAGAAAATAAATCCAGACCTTCCTAGAATAATCGTCAATGAAAGTGATAAAATATTGGTTTCCTGCTAAGCTTGGTGTAACAGATGGTGTACCCCATAAATCTGAATGTATATATTGGAGAACTTCTGTAGAAGTGTGTTTTCCTTTCTTGAAACTTTGTTTGTGTGCTTTACCATAGACACAAATTTCACATAATTCTAACATTTGAATATCCTTACTTGATAAGTAGTTATTCTTAACCAGCATATCCATTCCCTTTTGACCAACATGGCCTAACCTGGAGTGCCATTTCTTAGTTGAATTTACTTCCATATTTCCTGAACATGAATCTCCTTGAGACACAGTTCCTTCTAGTAGATATAGGCCATTTGCAAGAATTCCAAAAATCACCTTCTGACCTATTTTCTTTAAGTAAAATTGAATTATGAAATCTTCACCCTCATATCTACATCCTGCTTTTTCTAAGCAGCCATAAGAGATCAAGTTTCTGCCCATTGTGGGCATGCATTTCACATTAGTTAGTGTAACTAACTCTCCTTCGGAATTAGTAACTCTAATAGAGCATGTCCCCTTGATCTCACTGTAAGTATTATTCCCCATAAGGACTATACCACCTGAGAATTCTTTTAGATCCCATAAAAGTTCCTTATTAGGTGTAATATGGAAACAACATCCAGCATCTAAAACCCATTCTTCCTTAGGAGAATTTATACTTGCAGTTAAAATTAATGGTTCTTTTACCAACTGAACCACATTCACCGATTCTTTAACTTTTCTTTCTGGACAATCACGCTTCCCTTGGCCATCTTTGCCACATATGAAACAACCTTTGTCTTTAGACTTTCCTTTTCCCTTTTGCTTGCTTTTACCATGACTCTTACCTTTCTTCTTACCTTGTTGATCATCTCTTTTCTCTGATCTACCTGTGTTTCCCACAAACAGACCTTCTGCTTGTCCTTTAGAACCTTTTCCTGATTCTAGGAGCTCCCTTTCTTTGGACTTAGCAGAACTAGTGACCTCTTTTAAACTCAAGTTCTATCTTCCATATTTGAGAGTCTCTTTTAACTGATCATACTTGTATGGAAGTGAGCTTAGGAGTAGTATTGCTTGAACTTCTTTTGTGATAGTAACACATATATTTCCAAGGTCAACTACTAACTTCATTAATTCATCAATATTCTGATCCATGTTCTTAGATTCATCCATCTTGAAAGTATAGAATCTCAATTATAGATAGATTTTATTCGGGAGAGAACTTTCCATATACAAATTGTCTAGAATATTCCACATGCTAGCAGATGTCTCACAGTTTATGACTTTTGTAAGAACATGATATGTAATGTTAGGGATTATTATACTCTCAGCTTTCTCAGTTTTTTCAACCTTTTCTAGGTCCTTTTGTCGTGTGATTGTGGAAACTGTTCCACTACTGCTAGGCTGATGTGTTTGACCTGGTGTTGGTGTTGTATCTGCAGGTTGTGCATCCAACAAGAGATCTTCATCAAATAGGATGTCCTTCAAACCTAGCATCCGGAAGTGAGCCAACATTCTCACTTTCCACAAGGTGTAGTCTCCATTTCCGTCGAATTATTCCACCTCGATACGGGTGTAGGCCATTTAAGATTCACTCATACCTGTCAAAGATGCAACAAGAACAGATCAGCAACTTAATACAGATAAGTTTTGAACCTTACATGTATCCTTATTTCCTGTGACTTGATTGCAAATCTTGACTTATGGTATCTAAGAATCTTGATGAGTTCTTGGTTGATTCTTTATAACTTCGAACCACCTTCTTTAGAGTCTTGCGATTTTGCTTTGAACCTTAAATCTCTAATACCACTTGTAACGTTTTGAGTCCTAAACTTGCGCTTGATTAAGACTTGAATTGTACTCTATGCACCAAGAAAGTGTTCACTCAGTTCCCATTGTTGGTACATCTGGGGAACGGACTGTCTCCTTCAACTGCCTTTACTATTTTTTTTAGTATCAGATTCACCGGCAAAAGGCTCCGGTGATAGCCTTACAATACAATGTGAACTAATCTATCTCTGCAAATGATACATGTACAATATACAAAGAAAGATACCTAGAAACACGTTGCTTACGCCTGACGAATCCAATCCAACACTCGAGCTTGAGCTTTTTCGGCGACACCAAATCAACCTCTGATTTGATTCTTGCTCTGTTTTCTTTATGCCTTAGGCTCGAACTCTCTCTGTTAATACTTAACAGACTCATGTATATATAAGGATTACTTATAAGCCTTAGAGACTTATTTGTAAATGGGTCTCGGACTTTAGCCCACTTTGAAGTCCAAGAGATGACTAATGAGAATACTCTAGGATTACATAAACCGAATTTATTTTTCTTGTACAATGTGAAATTAATATTCAAAGTGTGATGAAATTTAGACTTTTTACACAAATTCGGATAAGTGATACAAAATCTTGTCAGAAATCGGTTTTGACGAAAATTTGGGTTTATCATAAATGCAATTTAAGAAAAAAAATTGTGGTTAATTAGCGTAAACACAGTTTATTGCTCATTATGAAAATTGATGAATTTTTATAGTGTATGGAGTATATTAAAGAGATTTTTTATATAATATAAAAATGTTAAAAGTTTGGATGAAAAAGCAAAAAATAGCAATAGTATATGGGAAAATAATTTTGTTGACCCATCGCAGTTTCATGAAACTTCAATTTTCTTACAAATAAAATTATTTGAGATTTTTATCAAAAAAAAAATATATATTATTTGAGATTATACAAATAAGAATCGAGTCCGAAATTTATGCGGACTGATATACCAAAAGGTTTAGATTGAAATGGAAACAAATTATCTAATAAAAAAATTATGTTGCGATGTTAATCGAATCACTAAATGATATAGAAAATGGTGTAAAATGTAGTGTAGATTATTGTTTTTGTAGAGAGGTTGAAATTGTTCTATAGATGGATGTGTTACGTGTGTACATAGATATTATATATTAGGGTAAATATATATATTATATATGTATATTATACACTTGTGTGATGCACGTACATGTGCTTACAAGTTATATATAATAATATAACAAATATGTAATATATAATATAATTCGGAAAGAGAGGTTAAGACCCATGTGCTATAGACAACTCGACGCAATCTCACATCCACAATACAATCGAGACTAGAGAGCCTTATTCTCCAACTAACGTCCACGATTATTTATTATTCAAGATTGGTTGATAATAAAATATTATCTCAATACAGAAAATTTAATATATTTTTTGCATCACTTATGCTTTGGAAATTAATGACTCGTATATGATAAATATCGGTGTTGATTTTAATATGTGGCTTACGTAAACTACATCTTCAAAAACTAAGTTATCACAATAAGTCAATGGGTAGTTTAAATATACAAAAATAAAAACTTTTATAAATTATTAACGTCACGATTATAATACTTTATATATAAATAAATTGAATCGAAAATCTAATTTAAAACTAAAAGATTATTATCTTATAGAGATTTTCGTGAATCAAATATTGATTTATAAAAATTATATTGGATGATTAATGTTGACAAAAATATATATATATAGACACATCGTCACACTTTTTTGTATTTGTCACTTTTCCTTGTGGGCAAGTCTAAATGCTACTAATTGACAAATTTGCGTATGTGTATACTATCGTAGTATTAATTAAAAGTGAAGTATTGAAAAACTAACAAAAAGAAAATTAAAAGTGACAGGGAGAGATAACCTTTTCTACAAACTCAAATAACATTTTCAATTATTTAGTTTATTTTCACCTTCATAATCTCTATGATTTTGATCTATAATATTTTTGGTTATGAGTCAACTCACTTTTATCATAGTTTTTAGAATTACTTTGATTTGTGAACTAACTTGAATATTTCTTTTGAAAACTCTAGTTTTTTTTAAAAAAAATCTATCAAAAATAAAATTTGCAAATCATATCGAACTTTCGTGATCTATTTAGAGAATTTTGATGAATAACACAAAATAACTTAATGTTCCAAAAATAGCAGATGCACTTCTAATTATTCCAAAAATCAATAAAAGATATTTTAAAAAAAAATATCATAAACATAAAAATTGAAGTTTAAAGGTTTAGAATTTAAGTTTTTGGGTTTGAGTTCACTAGTAAGAGTTTATAAAGTTTTGAAGAGGTAGAATGTATTTTTGAAAGGGGTAGAGTTTAGTTTTGAAAGAAGGTAAGGTTCAATTTTGAAGGGAGTAGAGTTTATTTTTGGGGATTTAGAGTTTACGTTTAAAGTTTTTTAACAATTTCAAATTTGTGCTATTTTTGAACAAAAAAACCTTTATGGTATTTTGTAAATAAGTACAAAATATACATTGTGGGAGTGTAAATTCACTCGGGTCGGGTCTATAGAATGTTGCCCAGCTCTCTCTCCGTCACTGGGTTATCCTGGCCCGTTAAGTCAACATGTACTTCAGCTCTCCCCGACACTGGGCTCTTCCAACCCATTAAGTCGATGATCACTCCAGTTGTCTCTCTGTCACTAGGCTCTCCCAACTCATTAAGTCGATGATCACTTCAGCTCTTTCTCTGTCATTGGGCTCTTCCGCCCCATTATGTCAATATGTACACTTCTGCTCTCTCTGTCACTAGGCTCTCCCAGCCCATTAAGTCGATGAGCACTTCAGCTCTCTCTCTCCATTAGTGGGCTCTCCCAGCCCATTAAGTCGATGATCACTTCAGCTCTTTCTCTGTCATTGAGCTATCCCGGCCCATTAAGTCAATATGCAAACTTCTACTCTCTCTCTCTGTCACTAGGCTCTCCTAACCCATTTGGAAAGTCGAGGCTCATTAGATGAGCGGAGCTTGTTGAGCGAGCACAAGATAAGGTCAACATCGGAGATCGCGCCGAAATGATGACAAGATTTTCATTACAAGAAGAATTTTGAAAGATAATCGATGCATTATGTGTCATTAAAAGAGCTCATTAAGAGAGCTTCAAGTAGTATAAAAGGAGATGAGAGGGCTCTGACAAAAGGGTTCCGAAAATCATTTTGTAAACATTAGAGAGAGTTTTGTAATAGAGTGCACTCATCAATATAACACAAATTCACAAACACTTTGCAGTTTTCTTTTACGCCTTTCGATATTTTATTGTGCGGCGAATTATCGCACTCACATACATCATATATTTGTATTTTTCTCGACTAAATTTTATTATTATTAAATCAAAAGATACAATGTCAATGTCATATACATAACTACATAATATAAATTATTACATAAGCAAATATGTGCGTCATATGCTGAAGATATTAAATGAAAGAAGTAATTTTATGATGCATTCTAATTAAGAACGTCTTACT
This sequence comes from Iberis pinnata, assembly GCA_900406425.1. Lineage (NCBI taxonomy): Eukaryota > Viridiplantae > Streptophyta > Magnoliopsida > Brassicales > Brassicaceae > Iberis > Iberis pinnata. Next base: position 6,035 of record OVBE01017696.1, read on the forward strand.
CACTAAAAGATTTATACCCATGTTATTTTTCTTTCTTCCGATACCATCTTACTCCAATATAATTCATATGCCTCTATTTTGAGGTTGTCTTCTAATTGCACTAGTAAAATACATTTCTTCGAAAACTAGTTCTAGAAAGTTGACAATTTGATACCATTTAGTATGTATCGGAGTCTTCATAAAATCGTAGACTTTGAAATAATCATGATATAACCCCATTTTTCTTAGGAACTTCTCCATCATTACCATTGGCATCCCTACTTTTGTTTCTTTTTTTAAAACAATTTCATAAATGATAACAAACAAACAATCCAATTTCCTACACAGACTGAATATTGATTCAGAGGAATGAAATCGTAATGCATCGAATGCACAGAAGAACGCCAAGATAATACTCTTGGTTTTGAAGTATCAATGTCGGAGAAAAACACTCTCAAAATGAGAAAAATAACATGATAGAAACAAAATTATCACCACTGACATAAACAGACATTTCAACGTCCTAAATATCGCCGAGATCTGAAAGAAGGAAAGCGAATATTATAAGTAAATAAGTACGAAATCAAAGAAAATTTCAAGTGTTACGATGAACTAACCAGCAAGTTTGTTCGGATTAAAGAAAGAGTGCTAAGAAGCGACAAAATTTATGAGACGGAGAGCGGATTCAAAAACTCTAAGTTGGGTAAATGTTTGTGAAGCACACTTTCCACCACGACTAGTGGCTAAGAATTTTGCTATATCGGAAGGGAGTTTCGACTTGCGCCCACTCTTTCGAAGCGGAACTGCATAAACTAAAAAGACAAGCGTTAAAACATTTAAATGTAAGACATAAACAAAGATAAACATCGAAAGCCAAACCCGAGCCTCTACAAGATTCGGAGGACCAAGTCGTAATTGCTAAATGAGAAGTACGACCGAAAGTCGATTCATTCATTGGGAAGTAGAAGTATGATTGTTTCCAATCCTCGTCTTTCCCTAGGAGCTCAGAAAGGACGCTGCAATTCTGATTCGACATCAGATAAAAGAAATCTTATTCTTTAGGGGCTTTCCTCTCTGCCTCGAGGCGAGCGAGAGAATGAACATCAAGTTCAAAACTTATATCCTCCGCAAGAGTCTATAACCTAACCACAATGCAAATAACGTTCAAACAAAGTTGCGGTAAAGTAAGTACAAGAGCATACATATAGCTTATAAGGATTTTAGGCAAAGAAAAGGAAACTTTGCACTCACTAAAGAAAACCTCATACGCACAGCAAAAACCATCTCTAACTATATCTGGATTCTCTAAAGGAGACAGAGAGATATGCTCAACGCCTCTCGAAATATGACAATCGTTCCGTAATCCTAATAGTCTTTTTAGAGATAACCTAGAACGAGGATAAGGACCAAATAGAGGACACATAGTTGGTGTAAATGAAGTTGTTGCGCTCGACATAATACAAGAGGTGGATCGTAGACTGGAGCTCGGTTTGGGTAGCGTTTGCTTGTGAGTCACTTGCAGATGGGAGCTCGGCCCGGACAAGAGTTTTGGTGATGGACCAAGAGAAAATCTCGAGTTAGAGCTAGGCCGGTGTGAGAAGCACGATTGCGGCTCGGATAATATAGACACAAAAAGGCAGCTCGCGGGTAGGAGAGCTTGGCTCGAGTGAAAGATTCGGCAAGTGATCTTATTCAAGGGAAGAGGCAGCTCGGCTCGGACTAGGAGAACTGGGCTATATGCAGTCCTATTTTAAGGAGATCTGAATTTGCTGCGATGCTCAGAGAAGCACTCGGCTCGGAGCAGGATCCCGTTGGCTCGGGAAAAGGGTTGCTCGGTGAGACGCTCAGTTTAAATCTCGGCAAGTGAAAAGCAAGCTCAGGAACCGATGCTCGTTCTCGGCTCCGCTCTGAGGAAGAGCCTGTCGTCTCGGGAAAATGACTGCTTAGCGAGGCGCTCGGATTGGACCTAGACAAGTGAAGACCAAGCTCGAGAATCAGTGCTCGCTCTCGGCTTGGCTCGGAGAGGGAACACGTCGGCTTAGGCAAACGACTGCTTAGCAAGGCACCCAACTTGGAGGAATGGCTCATCGATCCAGGCGAAAGGACAAGCGTGCAATCCGACCCGAGAAGGAAGGAAGAAGGAAAAGATAAGAGGGGATTAAAAAATTAAAGTGTTTTAACAAGAAAAAAGATCAAATTGGAGAAATTCCTAAGTTTTTGAAAAGTTGTTGTAAAAACAAAACTTTGATTTTCCATGAAGAAAAAATTCACGAGTTTGATCCATAAAAGATAAAATTTAACTCAAAAAACTATTTTTAGGACAAAGGATGACTATAAAACGGATTTGAGTGAAGAAATTGAACAAGATTTTGAAGAAAATTTAAGAACGCATAGCAATCCAAGGAGAGAAAAAAATTGACTAAAAAATAAAAGCAAAAGAATTTAGAGAGCAATGAGAAGAGTGAAATTACCTTGAGATTTCTTTAGGAGGGAATGAGTGAAGACTTGAGCTTTCTGAAACTTGTAATGAGGAGTGACACAAAATCCAAAAATGAGTTTCGGAGTGAGCTTAAGTAGGAGATTCTGAAAAGTTAATTAATGCAAGGAATTAAAGCCCAGATTCCCTCCTAGGAGGAGTGATGGGCAGAAAATCCAAATTCTCGAAAATCAGGTTGACGACAAAAAACATGGAACATTAATTGAAACATTGTAGTGGATTGGGGGGCAAAATGTTGGAGTTTAAATTCACTCGGGTGAGGTATTCAGATTGTTTTCCGGATCTCTCTCCGTCACTGGGCTCTCTTGGCCCGTTAAGTCAACATTTATTTTAGCTCTCTCCGTCACTAGGCTTCAGCCCATTAAGTCGATGAGCACTTTGTCACTGGACTCTCCCGGCCCATTAAGTCAACATGTACTTCAGCTCTCTCCGTCACTGGGCTCTTCCAGTCCATTAAGTTGATGAGCACTTCATATCTCTCTTTGTCACTGGGCTCTCTCAGTCCATTAAGTCGACGAGCACTTTAGCTCTTTCTCCGTCACTGGGCTCTCTCGGCCCACTAAGTCAATATATACACTTCGGCTCTCTCTCTCTCTCTCTCTCTCTCTTTCTCTCTCTCTCTCTCTCTCTCTCTCTCTCTCTCTCTCTCTTTCACAGGCGCTGCTAACCCATTTGGAAAGTCGAGGTCCATTAAGTAAGCCGAGCTTGTTGAGTGAGAACAAGATAAGGTCAACGTCATAAATCGCGTCGAAATGATGAAAAGATTTGTCGCTACAAGAAGAAATTTAAAAGAGAATCAATGCATTAAGTGTCATTAAAAAGAGCTCATTAAGAGAGCTTCAGGTAGTATAAAAGGATAGGAGAGGGTTCTGAGAAAAGACATCTGAAAATCATTTTGTAAATTTTAGAGAGAATTTTGTTAAAGAGTGCACTCATCAATAAAACACAAATTCATAAACACTTTGCAATTTTCTTTTACATCGTTTGTTATTTTATTGTGTGGTGAATTTTTGCACTCCCATACATCATATATTTGTATTTTTCGCGACTAAATTTCATTGTTGTTAAATCAAAAGATACAATGTCAATTTCATATACAGAACTATAAAATATAAATTATTACACAAGAAAATATGTGTCTCATATGCTGAAGAGAGTAAATTAAAGAAGTAATTATTATGATGCATTCTAACTAAGAACGTCTTACTCGCTAACAGATTTATACCCATGTTATTTTGTTTCTTCTAATACCATCTTACTCCAATATAATTCACATGCCTATATTTTTGAGGTTGTTTTCTAATTGCACCGGTAGAATACATTTCTTCAAAAACTAGCTCTGAAAAGTTCACAATCTTATACCATTTAGTTTGTATTGAAGTCTTTATAAAATCGTAGAATTTAAAATGATCATGATATAAGCCCATTTTTTCTTAGGAACTTCTCCATCTTTACCATTGACATCCCTACTTTTGTGTTTTTTAAAAACCATTTCATAAAGGATAACAAACAAACAATCCATTTTCCTACAGAGTCTGAATATTGATTCATGGAATGAAATCGTAATGCATCGAATGCCATAGAAGAACACCAAGATAATACTCTTGGTTTTGAAGTGTCAATGTCGGAGAAAAACGCTTTCAAAATGAGAAAAATAACACGATAGAAACAAAACTAACACCATTGACATAAACAATAATGTGTTTAAAGCATGGTTGTGTCATAGTATTAGATAAAGAAACAATATAATACTCTTGGTTTTGAAGTGTCAATGTCGGAGAAAAACGCTCTCAAAATGAGAAAAATAACAC
>OVBE01017697.1:0-10112 GCA_900406425.1 Iberis pinnata
AGTAACCGATATCGGCCGGTACAACCGGTACGGCTGGCCGATATCGGTACCAGTCCTCTCATTCCGATACGTGTTGGTCGGTACACCTGTACCGGGCCAGGTGTACCGATTGCGATATGCCCGGTACTTCTCATGTGTAAGTGGTACCGGTTGATTCCAACCGATACATCCCAACCGGTACGGGTGTATCGGTTGGAAAGTACCGGCTTTGTTCCTCTGTGACTGGTACCGGCCAGTTTGACCAATACAGGTGGCCGGTATGACGTCCGGTTTGACTCCTTCAGCTTTTTTGACTTCTTTTCTCTCGGTTTTGACTCGGTTAAGCTCCATCTTCCTTAGGTACCTGAAATATGCAAAAGAATGCAAAATGCAACCTAAACTATTCTAAATGCAATTGAAACTAATCAAAACAATAACTAATTCGATGCATAAAGTGGATAAAAATGCAATACATTAAAGATCCCCTGAACCGATTTGAAAAAATGGCGAAAGAATCTGCGGATCATAGCAAGTCGATCACTCAGCGCCTCGACCGAGCGATCTCAACCCACCGACGATAGCTCTGTCTAGGGCGACGATACCGTTCCATTGGAAAACACTCCATGAGACTTAACCACAATTGATGCGCATCACTCATGCACTATTGTTGTTCAACCTAACACTGATCCCCAGGAAGTAAAACCACCTTAGGCAGTAAATCACTCCCGTGTGGATGTAGATCCACTAAACCAGATTGAACATGTCGTTAATCCTAAAGTCAGCAACGGACGGACCGACTCGACTGACTTCGAGGAATATGAGGACTACTATCAATACTCACATCGAATGATCAATCAATCTCAACCCTCGGGTGAAGAGATCCAAGAGATGAAAAACTATCTCGAACGAGCCATTCGCTGAATGAACTCTAAGGTCCACCAAGCAACGACCTCAGCACATGAACTAGACCGACTTAGGGAAGAGACGCTTCGAAGTCCGTATGCCCCACATATAAAAAAACTAAGTGCGGAACCTTGGGAAAATCAAGATCCCTTTTTACGAAGGGAAAACAGACCCCATCACGTACTTGACAACCTTCCGCATAGCAGTTGGTTGAGAAAAATTTGAAGAGAATGAGAGAGATGCATGCTGTAGCCAACTCTTCAGCGAACATCTCCAAAGACACACACTCAAGTGGTTCTCTAGACTGCATGAGGGCTCGGTCCATAGCTTTAACCAAATGAGTCTAATGTTCCTCAAACATTACTCAATCTACATTAAAAGAAATATATCCAATGCAGACATGTAGAGTATGACCCAGGGGTCTAACGAACCCCCCATGCAATTCATTGACCGATTCAAAGAAGTCATATCCCGATCGGTAGTCACAGATAGTGCCGCTATCAACGCCCTGAAAAATGCCGTATGGGGTGAATTTGAATTCCGAAAAGACATGATCCTAAAAGTCCAAACAACCATTGATGATGCTCTCCATAGAGGGAAGATCTTCGCACGTATAGAAGAAGACCTTATCGAAATGCGCAAGAGGGGTAGAGAGAAGCAGCTGAACACCCATGGAGCGCTCAGCACGTCAAAGAATTCCACAACTGAAAATATTTTATTTTTCTTCTTACTATTTCAGTAAAACTTAATTGTAACTTTCGACAACGAACTACGGTCGGGCTTGATCCTCGCACTAGGGGTATGTAGGAAACTTTTTTTATGAGTTCAGCTATGAAAAATAAATAAAATCAGGGAGATGTATTTGATCCTTCATTCTGCCCCAGCCCTCCGCTACCTCTGTAAAATTTTTTTATAAAAAATAGGGGAGATGTATCTGACCTTTCATTCCGCCTCAGTCCTCCACCACCTCAGTACAAAATTTTTCTAAGAAAATGGGGAAGATGTATTTGACCTTTCATTCCACCTCAGTCTTTCGCCACCTTAGTCCAAAATTTTTCTAAGAACATGGGGGAGATGTATATGACCTTTCATTCCGCCTCAGTCCTCCGCCACCTCAGTACAAAATGTTTCTAAAAATGGGGGAGATGTATCTGGCCCTTCATTCCGCCTCAGCCCTCTGCTACCTCAGTACAAACTTTTTCTTTAAAAAATGGGGGAGATGTATCTGGCCCTTCATTCCGCCTCATCCATCCGCTACCTCAATCCAAATTTTTTCTTTAAAAAAATGGAGGAGATGTCTGATCCTTTATTCCATCCCAGCCTCAGACCTAAATTTTTTCTCAAAAAATGGGGGGGGGGGGGGNTGTATCCGATCACCAACCTTAATAGTATCAAATCTCTACAGCGCATCTATCCACAACCAGCTACATCACACATCTATTGGAAATGAAGTCCCTACATCATAATATTGCAAACAAGTCTTTCAGAAAGCTAACTTTCAAAGCAAGACCACGACAATACACGCTCACCCAACAACTTTCATTATCAACCGACATCTCCAAGCAACCGGGGGCTTCAAATATTTAGACTACCGAGAATCTAACAGAAAAAGCCACTTCCGCCTCAGTATTTATCAATAACTCAGACGAAAGTGAGGGGAGAACACTATACCATACCCAACACGTCGAACAAATGGTAAACGATCTAAAACCTAACTTTATTCCAATTTATTTACTCTGCAATACGAACATAACAATAAAAAAATAAAACACATAACACATTGTATGACCTGGCCAGTCATACAATACATCGCACACCCTAGTGTGTGAGCAACCCTCAGCAAGGTGTAAGTGCTAAAGCCGAGCCCCATTCGCAACAATGCAGTGAAATGTATGACAAACATATTTAACGATTGAAACGTCTATCATTCATTTAACATTCGATCTCTCAAATAAGCATGTCATTGTATGAAAATAAACTTGATGTTAAATATGCGGGTCTTTGCTAAGTAAGCATCTAATTATCACTTAAGAAAACATGATAACACCTAAGTAAATCTCAAACCCAGATCAGCCCAAAAAAAACGTAAGCAAGCAACATGCAAAGGTCAAATCACATTTCAAATCTAACTAGGTCGAAAAAACCATTTAAACTTTTCAAGAAAGGTCAAAGTTCAAACATCCAATATAAGTAAAGGTTCAGGTAAAATCCTCCTCAGGCAACTATGTTTCGAGACAACACAACATAAAGAAATAAATAAAAATGAGCAGAGGGGAAGAAAACCCCAAATGGTCATTCCATTGCGTCCTTGTCCTTTTGAGCATTTTTGGGGGCTTCTGTTGCACCAATAGTCCTAGTCTGAGCAGCTATCTCCAAGGCTTTATCTGGCGCAGCCCCAACATTCACTTCACCCTCTTCAACCTCAGCAACTTTCACAACCTCTGCACCAAAAATCTTTTCATCCTCAGCATTAATAACTCCCACCTCAAACAGAACCAAGGAGAGGCAAGTTAGTACCATAGGGACTAGTGACGTCCACAAGACTCAATCCTGATGGATGACTAGAACCACCAATCCGAAATATTGAGGAGAAGTCACCATCCACATAATTGAAGGTTACCCAACTCGCCAAACTCGCTGGAAGAACTAGGGGCTAATCTGTTTGTGTCAAAACCCCCTCAGCAAGATTTCGTCTTATTTATGAAGTTACAATGTGCTCAGTACACAATGACCCAGGAGGATTCATCGTGAAGTTATTTTACTCGAGGAATAGTAGAGAACACCTGAGTACTCAGTATTCACTGTGACGCAGGTGGACGTGTACTCAAGTCGTAACTGCTCCGAGATTCCTGAGGAATATGCTAAGGTTGTAGGTCGTGAAAGTTCAAGCTGAGCGAGAATATCAGAACTGATCGAGAAGTCCAGAAGACGCAACTGGAATATCTGAACTGCTACCCGAGATATCCGGAAGTCCAGCAAGAATTTGGAGAAAATGAGCAAATGTAAATAGAGAGAGATATGAAAACGATGGGGGATTCTTTTCAAACTTTTTTACAGAGAGTTTGTACACAGTTCTTGCTTGACAACAATTCATAAATCAATAAATTTCTATTTTCTTATTAATTTGTGTTGTGATTGTTCTTACTTAGACAAAATTCTACGAAATTCTACGAATTTTTCATTTAAATATCTTATAAATTCGTTTGTGGATTTTGACATCCACACCAAAGTCAATAAAGGCACCAAGGCTAAGTTATAACTTACAAAAGGTCAGGCATTTGTTATACTGACTACCCAAAACCATTTGCCGAGTACTTTACGCATCTTATTAGTTGTCCACATTCCCATCAAAACAATATTTCATTCCCAAAAGACTCTTGCGCACCCTAAATCGGATCGCGGCAACTTGCCTTATTATGTTCCCTCGTATTGCAACGCCTGACGCATGGTATCTAAAAACCAATAAAGACGAGTATGATACAATTTTATATTTAAAATGATGTTGTACACTATTCAGTCAACATGTATTTACCTTGAACTCCCTACGCGAACGAATTCTTAATTTCTTCGGCCTGCCAGATGGCCTCTTCACTTTAGGCGGCAGCAAATTGACACCTCCGTTATCTGATGACCTGGTTGGAGCATCTCCACTGACCAAAAGGATCAGATAAATGTTTACGGCATATGCCAAAACCCATACCTCATTGTAATACTCTCTACTAACCAGTACCTATGTCTAAACGAATGGCTGCTGCTATTGCATGCGAGCAAGGGATTCCAATAATATCAAATTCCTTGCAACTACAAATTTTATCATCAAAGTCAACCATATAACACCAGCCTTTTCTCGTTGAGACTTCAAACTTTGTTATGCATATAGGTTTCACCAACATCTCCATACATGCTTTAAAGTTTCTGTCAACCCTTTCTGTAACCTACAAAGTGAGCCGTCCATTTATATCGTTTGTTTTTGATTTTTCCCTTCTGATTGCAAACCAAATCATTATTTGACTTCTTATGTACTCCAACATAGTCACCAAAGGATATTCTCTGGCTTCCTTTAAAACATTATTCCAAGATTCACCAATGTTGGAATCCATTGTATTAAAGCGTTTTCACTAAAAATGAGCACGAATCCAGTGCCCGAAACCTATCAAAAATTGCCATGTTATGTGTACGAATGAAAAACAAACAACTATATACGTAATGGGAATACCATATACCTATCTCCAGTAGATAAGCGACACATGTTGGGTTAGTATCTTCAATGATGTAACGCCTTGCTACTTTCATCATCAAGACACCTAGGGATTTAGGTTCGAAATTGGATTGAACATTGCAGTACAAATATACCGTGCATCATGCATGTCTGGCTCTGGTATACACCTACCAAATTTACCGAATATATTAGTATGTGTATACTATGTACCAATGTTAGTACACTATATTTTGATTTCTATCAGTTGTACCTTTGTTAACCAATTGTATATACTCGCATGCCTGTCCGATATTATGACCAAATCGATGTTGTCTTCAACAAAGGTTTTCAATCTCAAGAAAAACCATTCCCACGCCTCGTCGTTCTCACTGCCAACTATTCTGTAAGCTAATAGGAAAATTTGAAAATTTCCATCTTGGCACACGGCTGTCAGCAGAGTGCCACCATACCTACCTTTCATGAAGTTCCATCCATAACCACAACCTTCCTCATATAAGAAAATCCTTGAATCCATGCAGCAAGGGCAATGAAATTTTACTTGAACCTTCTCGATCCATCAGGTTCAGTTTTGAATTCCATATAACATTTGCTTCCTTTGTTTGTATGTTCCAACAAAGCCATGTAATTAGGCAATATTGCGTAACTTCAAGAAACACTCCCTAATCACCTGTCCATCGCTAGCTCTCTCGCCCTCCATGATTTCAAATAAGATATATTAACATGATAACCATCAAGCATTATTTTCCTTACATAAGAGGGTGTTGGTCCGCACTTAATACCTAGATAATGCTTTGCCACAAGTTCTGCGATGACTTGTGTTGTAGCCAGTTTATGGTAATGTCTACGTTCCTCAACTGAACAGCAATGGTCCAATTGAGCTTGTCTTATCTGGAAATTGTATGAGAAATTTAGCTTTGCTGCATACACTCGCCATGGGAAACAGTTTGAAGTGCACTTCAACACCATAAATTCAGGAGAATATCTTGCTGTTCTAAAGTAAAACTTTATGTTGATTGCATTTATTCTGATTTTTATTTTGCAATAATCCTTGTTCCTGAATACTCTTCCAACAAAAAGTTTATCACCCTCGTAACTAATGTTAAACAGAGCCGAACCAACTCCTGCACAAAATTATGAAACAAAATGATAAGCATATACAATTGAAGATGTGGTAGTCAGTATAAAGTAGAACATATTTTAGTTCGTATACTAAGTACCTTCAATAGATAAATCATTGAACACAGGGGGAGCATCACGAGAAAACAGCGACGAGTCGTTGATGTCTTTGGAAAAAAAATTGTGGTGCTTTTAATCATCCTCTACCCAAGGGGCAATAGCTTGTTCAAAACGCTGCTCGCCCTCGCCATCTGATGACAATTGAAACAGTCGCCTAACAACTCTATTTTGTCTTTTCTTAATTAACATTGCGTTCTGTGGCACATCACTGTTTGTATCCACCATTTGTGGCTGTAGAGGTAGCATTCTCGTATCGTATGTTGGGAAGGGGGGATCATAACTTATTTTCACTTCAAATGCTGCTCCCTTCCCTCTCTCGTTCACGTTAGTTAGTACACCTGTACTAGTAGTCTGTTCACCAGTACATCCCCACTATCTTCAATAGCAACAATGTTTGACTTGTTGGGCCAACTACACACTGATTAGGTGTGAAATGTTGAGAAGTATCTTCTTGTCCTTCTCCCTCCGAACCAAGCATGGCAAAATCATGATACATCTCGCTAGTTGCTTCGTAACCTTCCTCCCCGCTACTCGTATCATCGTCATTAACAGATCTTTTGTAGTTTGGGGTCCGCTCCCACTTACAATATTCATTAGCCCGCGATGGTTCTTCTGGCTAATACTAACAAACATATCAACTTCTTCAATTTCTTTATGCATTGTCACAAACTCCTGAACATGGTTATCTTCTTAATGTACTCAGGCTCGGGTTCCGAATATGACATTCCTAGATATATACAGATTTGTTTCCTCTCGTGATTTGGCGTAGGAGTGAAGTACCATATTCCCCTATTTGATTTATGCCACGTTCCAATAACAAATGTCACTAGGTCCTAGCTTTCAAGCTGCAAAACAAATGAACACCTTTCAGATTACAAATATGTATACTAATGGAAAAGGTGGACATTATATTAACTTATGCATCTTTAACCGTTTAATACAAATACTCCGTATATGTCGTTCCTGCGGTTTTTCCTCCATTCACTTCATAAATTTTTGTCCTTTTAATGTTATGTTAGTATTATGGTTTTCTTTTGGGTTTATTTTAATCCTTTTGGGTTTATTTTCATGGATTTGGTTTTATTTTCATGGATTTGGGTTTAATTTTTCTGGCTTTGGGTTTATTTTCCTGGCTTTGGGTTTATTTTCCTGTGTTTGGGTTCAATTCTCATGGATTTGGGTTTACTTTTCCATGGTTTTGGGTTTATTTTCCATGGTTCTCCATTTACACAAAATATATATAACAAGAAAAATATCATAACGCGAGAAAAATATCACAACAAAAATCTATAGTCATAATCCTTACCAGTTAGCTATAATATCCCTTTTAAGAATCAATTTCTTATATAAGTAATAGATGTAGTGATCAAAATAGGAACATTTCTTATATGAAGTCCATCAAAACCAAGCAAAGATAGTGGTGTTTTTTTCACTAATGTTAATAGGTTAGAGTTAAAATGTCCACTTGGGAGCTCGATCCCGCGACCGGGATGCCAGGAGACAACGCCAGTAACGACTGGACTAAGTGTTGCTCGGCGAAAAATAGTGGTGTTTGTTTTAGCAAAATAGCTAAAAAAAACATCATAGTTAAAATTCTCTAGAAATGAGTAGAAATTGAATACAAATAGTTTAAATGTATTTAAGAAATTTCATCAAAGATGAACTACGTTGATTTAGGCGTTTAGGATTGGGAGTTTCTTTCCTTTTTTGCTTCTCTTCCATGTCACCGTCACCGGCTCTGGTGGCTCTCTCCATGGATTCACCGGGGGCTACTCTCCCGTCTGGGTCTAAGTCACCATCGAAACAGGGACCATGGTCTTCCATCGTTGTCTCTTCTGATCTTCGATCTATCAACTCCGTACGGCCTGTGTTCTATGTTATTGAGCATAGCAACAGCGACCATACCACAAGCTATAGCTAATGATGCGCAACCTCTCTAGAATCGCTTTTTGGTTAGCTACTTCATCGGGCCAGCTCTTCATATCGAAAAAGTTCACGCCACAATTAACATTCTACGGAATCGTGATGGAAAATCTCCCAAAATTGATTTGGTGGAAGCAATTCTCAACCTGATTGATTATCCAAGGTTCTAGTATCTTGTGGAAGATTTGTTAGTCTCACTCGCATGTTTTAAGGAGTTCTAGTTTACTATCATCTCAAAACTAGACAACAAATGTGTCATGGCTATCGTATCAAATGTGACAAGAGAGGAACAAATTCAGTCTTATATCCAACGATCGTCTCCTTCATGGCTGGAGAATGAGCTACGGAGAGAAGCTGAAGGTTTTCGATCAGTTAGCTCTGAATGTCCTCTGATATTTTTTTCGTTTAAAACTTGTTTCTTTTATGGTTCTTGTTGAAAATCTATGCCTTTTTCTTCTCAAACGAAAAAAGTAATTAAATTTTAAATAAAATAAATAATTAAATATAGTTTAAGTAAAAATAAAAAAATAGAAACTTGAACGCTTCAAGAACAGAAAGATTAACTTATAGGTTTTATTTTTTTGATTGGGATATTGATGATGGAGAGAAAGTGAAGCTAAATAGAAAAAGGATGTTGGGAGCATCACGAGTCCGATCGGCGATTCAAAACCACTGTTAGATTCATGAGAACAAGACGGTCAGAATGGTGGAAAAAATGAAACTTTTTGATGGGTGGAGCAGCAGCAAACGCCGGTCAAAGGTGTCAGATAATCTTTAGATGGAGGTGAAATCGCGTCCGGTGGATGGAGGCGAGGTCGGTCTTTGTGGCTTTGTCTCGGAAAGAGTATTTAAACAGTACTGGAGGTGAGAAAAACGAAGCTCCGGTGCGGCGGCTAGAAGGCGAAAACAGTCACGGTGAGGAGAGAGAAACTTGATCTGGATTTAAAATTCAACTCCAAATCTAGGACGCGTCCGACGTTGGATCGGAATTCTGAGACAATTGTCAAACTCAAAAGAGCGATACGAATCTGATGGTGGTGGTGGTGGTTGATGTCTCTGAATTTTAGCAGTTTTTATAAGTCATTTACTCTTATTTTAAGATCATTTAGATGTGAATATGTTGCATTTATAGGACTTTTCTAGTGAATTTGCATTTCAGGAAATTCTGCATTGGCATTTGCATTTGCATGCATTTTGGGGATTTTTAAGGAATTTTCAGGAGTTTCCGGAACATTAAGGCAAACTTGGAAAAAGCTAAGGAAAATGCAAGGGAACATTTATGTCGAGCCATTTTGGAAAGTTTTGGTCAAGCCATTCACTTGTTCTCATCGAGCCATGTGGGAATTTCATTGAGCCATATCACTTTTACATCGAGCCATTCGATGTTTTTGGCCGAGCCAACTTCACTTTTCATCGAGCCACCTTCCCAACACGTCGAGCCATCCCCAAANTGCAATCCTAAAGAACTAGAAAATGATAAGAAATGTTATGTAAAAATCCTAAAATTCAAGTGTTATCACCACCTTCCCAACACATCGAGCCATATGCCTTGTCATTGAGCCACTTTGCCATCCTCATCGAGCCAAGACATTCTCATCGAGCCATTCTCCCCCATTTGATCGAGCCAATTTTCCGAGCCAACGTTTCAAGTTTTGATCGAGCCATATCACTTTTCATCGAGCCACGTCGAGCCATCCCCAAACCCACTACATCGAGCCGCGGCCACTTTCTCCTCGAGCCGGCAATGATCCTTACATCGAGCCAAGGCTGAAGTTTGATCGAGCCACCTAACAACCTTCATCGAGCCACACGCGACATTTGGTCGAGCCAAGAAGATTACAACCTCGAGCCG
>OVBE01017698.1:0-10321 GCA_900406425.1 Iberis pinnata
AGTTGAGAAAAGTTCGCGTGGGAGAGAGGGAGAGAGGGAGTGATTTCGGATTTAATTAATTTTTTTTTTTAAATCTGTAACGGTACAGACAATTGTCAGAGGGGCATTTTTGTCATTTGTCAAAATGGATATGGTAGACATTGTAAGGTTTTAGATTTATGGTATTTCTTACAAACTTTAGAAAAATTATGGTATTTTCCATAATTTTTTCTTAATGTAATGGTTACAACAACAACAAAAAATCATAATCGAAACGATCGAGATTGCCTCTTTTTATTTGATCGATATTTTATAAATGGGACCCTTTATAAATTTCACACCTATAAAAAAAATTACTTAATTTTGATAAACACAATTTTTTGGTGTAAAAGATTATACATTTTCCCATATAAATCAATCACTAGTAATCTCATAGTTAATATATTTTTAATTAATATTTGTTGAAATAATTTGCAACGAGTTAATAAAATATGCATAGAAAAAACTTCAAAAATCAATCATTTTGAGACAAAAAAATCTAAAATATCAATTAAATAAAAAAGGCAGAAATATCACTCTTAAATTAATAGTGCTGACCAACCTCATAATTCACAAAATTATAAAATTTGGTCTTGGTTTTTACACATAGTTTGTTTATCCCACATAAAATATTATTTTTTATTAAAATTGTTTTGATGATAGGCAGACACGGATGACCCAAGCTATAATGCAACTCATGAATGGTTGGGTTCGATGTTGATATATGGTGTCTTATGCAGAGCTGTGACAACACAAAAACAATAAGCGATTAAAAAAAATATATGCTCCGATTTATAAAATGTCTTCTGTAATAAAAATAGTTACAAAGAAAAAAACGCAAACTAAACTAGTTTTAAAACATAATTCTTCTTCTTTTCTCTTGTACGAAATTGTTCACTTCTTACTAATTCTCTTTCAATATAGCCAAGTCAATCAATCTCGCTTATGACATAGTCGAACAAAGATAGAACTTTATCAACTTTAATATTGAAAAACTTCTTTCTGCAAATGCTTTCGTAATTGAAATAGTCAACAATATAAGATAAGCAATCCATAAATTTGGATAACGATCCTTAGTTATTTTTAAAAATTTTAATACTTCAACAAACTTGTTAGTTTCTTTTGGTAAAGCTTGTCGTAGAACTTTAAATTCAAAAACATCATTACCAACAACATCTGAATATTTTCCAACAGTCAAAGAATCTTCAAGATTGGTATAGAACCCTTCAAACTATATGTAAATACAGTATATTTCATATTGAAATATAATATATTATTTTGATATTTATCTTAAACTTAACATTACTATTTTTTTCCATCACAATGACCATGCGTTAAAGTTAACTTAACTAACTTTTTTTTCTTCTTATCATATGCCCCAAGCTCATGCTTCTTAAAACCACACTATGGCATGGACCTGGTCTTATGGTGTAGCTAAGCATAGTTATTGGCACTCTGACCGTAGACATTGCACAATTGACAGCGACTATCATATATGTTTCTTATGCGATCATATGGTCTCCATGCTGTTTAATGACTGATTGTTGGATGATGAATTCCAGGATTTGTGGTACCTTTGATTTGATTTGTTTTGAGGTTGATGAGATCTTATGTTAACAACATTTGGCAAGGATATAACCATAGTAAGTAAACTAGTTGATAAGATAACCTCGGTCTTCGTGAAAGGCGATCTGAATTGTGAAAGTAGCCGTTGATTATCAAAGCCTCCTACGCCGGTAGGTCTCTCGCCGCTAGTGAGAAATTCCTCTTTCTCCCTCCTCTTTCGTTTCTTCCCCACTCCATGGACCCTCCACCTCTGTCTCCAACGTCGGTTCCGCCAGACTTAGCCTTCCTTCAAGCTCCGATTCTTTAACCACAACTTCCATCCTCTCCGCCGATCTTCACGGCCTTTGACCCTCTCATCGATTTAGCTCTCTCGGCTCACCCAGGACAAGTCAAGGCTATTATCCAATATTGGTCAGTTCTGAAGTCCACCACCAACACCTCGCCTGGACCTAAAAAGACTCCTATGTGGTATGAACGTTTCAGGACTTCTCTTCACAACCTCTCAAAGATCTCTGATCCTCCAAAAATTGTTGATGGAGTGGCCTCTGTCCAGGCTCCAGACTATATTCTCTTGGACTCTTCTCATCTATGGAAAGATTACATAATTGCTCATTTACATGGAACTCCACCGTCATTGGCTAAGATTTATGCTGATCTTAACCCTATTTTGGGGATTAGAGGCAAAATTTCAGTTAAGAAATATTCACCTTTCATATGTATGATTTTTATCCCCTCTGTAGAAATCCGATCTTGGGTAGTGGAAGTTTGTTATTGGAAATCAGGCAACTACTCCTTTTCGGTCTCCAATTGGTCTCCTACTGCGGATCTCACGCAAAATAAGCTTCAAATAGCTCCAGTGTGGGTACTTCTTAAAAATTCCCCGCCTCAACTTCATTCTATTGAAGGACTAAGTGCAGTAGCTTCAGGTATTGGACATCTAATACACACAGAGAAGTCTGTTATGCCTCCTTATACAAATGGAATTACTAAACTCAAAGTCAGAATCAACTTAACCAAGCCTAGACCTTCGGCAGTCAAAGTTCAGGATAAATTCGAGAATTCAATTATGGTTATGGTGGAGTATCCCCGTCTTCCACCTCTGTGTGAAGAGTGCAAAGATTTTGGCCATCTTAAGTAAAGATGCCCTCTCACCTCAACCCCACCACAAGCAAATCCTCCATCTTCAGTGAAGCGTGAGTCCTCCTCAACTCCTCCTTCATTAATTTTTCAAAATCTTGCTTGTTTGGCAAATAAGAAGTAGTCACCTGCCCCTTCGCAAGTTCAGTCGGATCAATACACAACATCTACTAATGTGCAAGATGCTAAGACTAATTTTCAGCCTCCTGCCCAATCAGTTCCGGTTATCTCTCGCCATTCCTCTCAAACCATAAGTGGCAGCTAGAATTCTTGGTCCCTTGTAGTGCGTAGATCTCCGCCAAAGGCTCGTTCTGGTTCGCTTCATCAACCTTCAAAACGTTCAGTTACATCATCACAGTTTGATGCGGAGGAAGAAATGATCTCAAAGGCACAACAAATCCTTCGCTTAAAAGAATCACTTCAAGTCGCTGCCTTTAATC
This sequence comes from Iberis pinnata, assembly GCA_900406425.1. Lineage (NCBI taxonomy): Eukaryota > Viridiplantae > Streptophyta > Magnoliopsida > Brassicales > Brassicaceae > Iberis > Iberis pinnata. The sequence continues at coordinate 3,162 of OVBE01017698.1, forward strand.
ATCTCTCTGCTAATCAGAGGAAAAAAGCTCGCAAGAAGATAAGGGATCAGATAGTAGAATTGTGTCATCATGACCCAAATTTTATTTCCCCCCCTGGATTTACTAGGCTCATCTTGTCCCTCCTTTAGAGATAGATCCCTAGAGGGGTGTTCTCTTCCCCGTTGATCTCTCTGTTACTAATTAAAATCTTTTGTGTATATATGAAGTTTTTTCATGGAATATAAGAGGTCTTAATGGCAAACCTAGGCAAACTTCGGTTAAGCCGTGGATTACTAAATCATAACCTCTATTAGGAGGACTTTTGGAAACTCATTTGAAGCAAGAAGCAATAGCAGAAGCGATATCCTTTATAGCTCCGGGGTGGAGGTTCGATTCTAATCATTCAATAATGACACCAATTGGAAGAATTCTTGTCATTTGGCATCCATCTATTACAGTGATTCCTTTATACAAAAGTGATCAACTGCTGCTTTGTGGAGTATATGAGCCTGCCACAAACTCTCATTTTTCAGTAGCCTTTGTTTACGCGCGGAACAAAGAAATAGAACGAAGACCTCTTTGGGCAGACATTCTCTCCCTAGCGACCTCGTCATCATTGTTGTCATCTCCTTGGATACTTCTAGGAGACTTTAATAAAGTGCTTAGTTGTGATGAAATTTATGCTTCAAGACAAGTACAAATCTCAACATCGGGCATCAACGACTTCACTACTTTTCTATCTGATTCCAACCTCTATGACCTTCCATATAGAGGCTATCAATTCACATGGAAGTATAACTCATCAATTGCTCCTTCCTTAAGGAAATTGGACCGAGTAATGATATCTGATGCTTGGCTAGACACCCTTCCCTCTTCCCCTACATATTTTGATACACCTGGTGACTCTAATCATTCCCCTTGCCTGGTCAGCCTAGCTTCGGAAGAAATCAAGAAGCATACTAGATTCACCTTCTTTAGGTTTTTTATTTTAATTTCATAAAGACTTGTTTTCTCATATATCATTAATATGGTCCTCAAACAATTATTCAAGTAATTCCCTGTCTTTATTATACCAAAATCTGTAGTCTACTCAGTTTTTTTTCAGGGCTATCAATAGGAGCTATTTTAGTGGCATCCAAAAAAGGTCTAGAGATGCGTTTGATAGGCTGGAAAACACTCAAAGAGAACTCCTTACACAACCCACTTCTACTCTGTTTGAGGAAGAAAGAATTATGAGGACTAAGTGGATAGATTTTGCTTCGGCGGAAGATATTTTCTTAAAGAAAAAATCTCGAATCCAGTGGCTGAAATACGGAGATTCCAACACAGGTTTCTTTCATCGATCAATCAAGTCCAACTCGATCAAAAATGTTATTACGACTCTTCGAAGAGAGGAAACAAAATGATTGGTCCTCTTATCGCAGAAGGTTTGGCGATGCGCGAAGCTATATCCTGCGCTGTGAGATGAGGATGCTTAAACATCTCTTTCGAATTAGACTCACAATCACTTGTGAAAGCTCTCAACCAAGAATTATCTTTTTCGGAACTACACAGTGTAGTTTCAGATTGTCTAGCTTTAAACAATTATTTTTTCCATATTCAATGTGCCACTTTTTATCCTTTCCCTTTTGTAAAACACTTAATCATTTTTGCCATTTTAAATGATAAAAAGACTAAATTACCCTTATATTTTTTTTTCATTCAACGATCCCTCATCTTCTCCGATCGCTCTTCTCCTTCTTTCAGTCAATAGTTCATAGCATCTACCTTATTTTGCTGCTGTGAGAGGAAGAAAATCGGCAAGTGCACTGGTTAAGAAGAGTAAAGGGAAGGAATGGCGTGTACGTTGAGGATATAAACAAATCTTCCTTCTTTTTTTATTCCAGAGAGATAGAAGAGTAGAGCTGAAAGAGTTGAAGATGGAACATTCTAGAGAGATAGATCTTTGTTTGAGGTTTGTTTATTCTCCATTCTCCATTTTTGTTTCACAGTGCAGAAAGTGAATATGGAAAGACATGACTCCTAAAGAAGCTTGGAGTGGAATCAAACCAATTGTGTCACACTTCAGAACTTTTGGTTGTGTAGCACATGTACACATACCAGATATCAAGCGTACCAAGCTAGAAAATAAGAGTAGGAGCTGTGTTCTTTTTGGCTTAAGTATGGAAACAAAAGGTTACAGGTTGTTTGATCCCACATCACAGAGAATCATTGTGAGCAGAGATGTTATTTTTGAAGAAGACAAGCAATGGGAATGGGATACTTCTTATGAGGAGTTGATAAAGCTTGATTTAGAATGGGGAAGTGATGGAAACGATGAAAATGATGTAGAAGATGATGGAGAAGCTGCAGATACGACGATGAATCAAGCTCATCAAGCTCCTCCACCTGCACTGGTAAGTACCACACCTGAATCAGTGTGTGACACAACAATTGCAGCACCAGCGAGTAACACATCTGCATCAGTGTGTGACACAACAACTGATGTAGTGACCAATACAATCACCAAGGCTGTTGCCTCTAGCTCACGTGGACCAACACGAAGAAGAACACCAACTGTATGGATGAGTGACTATGTCACAAACACAAACACACATAATGAGGCAGAAGAAGCTCATTTTGCTCTATTCACTGATGGGCTTATCCAACATGCTTTCTTTGCTGGAACAGATCCTGTGAATTTTGAGAAAGCAGTGCAAAGTGAAGATTGGAGAAAAGCCATGGAAACTGAGATAAGTTCCATTGAGAAGAATAACACTTGGGAACTAGTGGACTTACCTGAAGGAACAAAGAGCATTGGTGTGAAATGGATGTATAAACCCAAGATGAATCAATTTGGAGTAGTTGAGAAACACAAGGCTCGTTTGGTTGCAAAGGGTTATGCTCAAGAATATGGGATTGACTATAAAGAGGTATATGCACCAGTAGCTCGAATGGACACAGTGAGATTGATCTTGGCAAGAGCAGCACAAGAGAGTTGGATTATCTACCAACTAGATGTTAAATCTGCATTTCTCCAAGGACAAATTACAGAAGAAGTCTATGTTGATCAACCAAGAGATTGATCCTGGCCAGATCAGAAGAAGTCTATGTTGATCAACCAAGAGATTGATCTTGGCAAGAGCAGAAGAAGTCTACCAACTAGATGTTAAATCTGCATTTCTCCAAGGACAAATTACAGAAGAAGTCTATGTTGATCAACCAAGAGGTTTTGAGGTTGAGAATGAAGAAGGTAAAGTCTACAAACTACACAAAGCTCTCTATGGTCTTAAGCAGGCACCTAGAGCTTGGTTTATTCGAATAGACTCATACTTTCAGGAGATAGGATTTGAGAAAGATGCTAGTGAACAGACCTTGTTCACCAAATCCGAAAAACAAGGTAACAATCTCATCATTAGCTTGTATGTTGATGATTTGATTTATACTGGAAACAATGAAGATATGATGGGAGACTTCAAAGAAGATATGATGAAAGAATTTGACATGACTGATTTGGGAAAAATGAAATACTTTTGGGAATGGAGATAATGCAATTAAAAGAAGGTATATTCATAAGTCAAAAGAAGTATGCAAAAGAGGTTCTCTTGAGATTTGGGATGGAACATAGCAAACCAATTTACAATCCAATTATTCCATGTTCTAAACTTTACAGGGATGATGGTGGAAAAAAAGTAGAAGGTACACTTTATAAAGCTCTGGTGGGAAGCTTAATGTATTTGACTGCCACAAGACAAGATTTGATATATGTTGTTAGCTTGATCAGCAGATACATGTCAAATCCAACTGAGCTTCATCTCACTACAGCTAAGAGGATCTTAAGGTATCTACAAAGCACTGTTGGGTATGGAATTTTCTATCAAAAGACAGGAAACAGAGAGCTTATTGGCTTCACCGACAACGATTACGCAAGTTGCTTAGAGGACAGAAAAAGCACATCAGGTTATGTTTTTATTCTGAACAATGCTGCAGTTTCTTGGTCATCTCGCAAACAAGCAATAGTCACCTTGAGCAAAACAAAAGCTGAATTCGTAGCTGTCGCAGCATGCGCATGTCAAATGATGTGGATGAAGAGGATCATGAGAAAAATAGGATTTGAGGAGAATTTGAGCCCAATCATTTTCTGTGATAATAGTTCAACTATAAAGTTGTCTAAGAATCCGGTTATGCATGACAAGAGCAAGCACATTGACGTGAGATTTCACTTTCTAAGGGACTTGGTGAATGAAGGTGTCATACAGTTACACCATTGTGGTACTACAGAACAAGTAGTAGACATATTTACCAAGCCACTCAAGTTGGATGCATTTCAAAAACTAAGAAGGGAGTTAGGTGTTTGTGATGAACCAAGGATAAACTAGAACTTTGTTCTAGTTTAAGGGAAGGATTGTTACGAAATTAGCTTATTTCTAGTTGACTAAGTCATCAATTAGTTAGTCATTTGTTTCAACTTAGTGGGTTAGTGTTGTAGCCATGTTTAGCTACTTTTTAGGATTAGTTTGATTCACGTTCTTTTAACTTCCTGTAAGGATATATAGCCATTGTTAATTTCTCTTTATGATTATTGAAGTTATTCAGCAAATTGTTTCTTAACTTTAACAGTTTTTAAGAAGTCAAGAATTACCTTTATGGTCTTGAGATTATGCAACTTCTTACCTTCAAACAAATAGTTAAGATTGATTTAAGTTTTAGTGAATTTTTAGATGAATTTAGCTGAATTAAAAAGAATCATGTGATTTATTTTGAAGTATCTATATTTCCATAAAAAATGAGATCTTACTATGGTTAAAAAGTCAAGTGAATCGACAAAAAGTCAAACGTAAAGGCTTCAATAAAGCAACGGTCTACAAAATCCCATCACCACACATGAATGAGAACTGCATAAACCCAAAAACCACAAAAGTTACAAAAGTTCAAATGAGAATCTTATTCAAACAAAACAACAATCTCATAACATTAAAAAAGGGATGCAAATATAAACTTCCCCTTCTCAATCACATGGAGATCTAATCCTTAACTTTAGGCCTTTGACATGTGTGATCAAGTCGACCACACGAGTACCGTAACCCCATTCTTTAGCATACCATGACACTAGTTTCATGAAATTTTCACTCAATGCAATTCCAGCCTTGAGTGGTTAGGCATAAAACTTGTTTATTGCTGTTGGAAGTGGTTAAGAAGAAGTGGTAACAAGGATAAGACTAAAGTCGTGGGTGATAATGAAGAAGTTGCTGAGATCTCAACCGTGGCAAAACATAACTCGAAAGATGATGTGGAAGTGAACTGCCCGGATGCTCTAATTATCCAAGTGATTTGGGAGGCCTTGCAAGCCATGGCTGCAAATTTGGAGCAGTTTGGCCAGTTATTACCACCAGCCGCGAAGCCTGTTGGATCTTCGGGAGGAATCCCTACTGCGATTCCAATAGGTGCGGCTGTGCTTGGTGATATGAATGAGGTGGTGGAAGTAGTCGTCTCTAAGTCCTCGAAGAGGAGGGAGAAAGTTGATTACTTGAGTGTGCTGGAGCACGTCTCAAAGTTGGGAACTAAGCATTTCCGGGGAAGTGCAAATCCGATGGAAGCGGATGAATGAAAGAGTAGATTGATAAGGAAATTCAGTTCTACTAGGTGTCCTTCTGACTATTGGAAAGACATAGCGGTCCACTTACTGGAAAGGGATGCACATAATTGGTGGTTGGCCGTGGTGAAGCGCATGGGTGAAAAAGAGATCACCTTTGGGGACTTTGATGCAGAATTCAACGGCAAGTACTTCCCAGCAGAAGCTTGGGATAGGATAGATGGAGCTTTTCTGGACTTTGTTCAGGGTAGAAAATCAGTCCGGGAGTATGAGGAGGAGTTTAATCGCCTTAGGTGATATGTGGGAAGAGAGCTGGAAGATGAGAAGACCCAGTTACGTCGGTTCATTCGTGGGCTTAGGGTGGAACTTCGCATTCATTGCTCAATTCGCACCTTCAACTTAGTGTCTGAACTGATGGAATCAGATCTCAAGGAGGAGAAGAAGTTGACTTGGGCTAAGAGTCAGGTTAATCCGGTTGGGATTAACCAGACTGGGAGTAAGAAAGGAAAATCCGATGATGCTGGTCAAAGGACAGTTAAGCATACTTAACATTCAAACGAATGTCAAGACACTCTACCACATCACTAATGCATTCACCATTGAAGAAACAAGCTATATGAAAAAACAACTCTTGATCTTTATCACATAAAGCATCATAGCTAAACCTTAATACTTTCTCAATATTCCCATCAAGACTAGTTCTAAGCCTAGGCAATGCGTGTGTCCCCTCATCTTTAGACATTCCACGCAGATATGCGCCAAAGACTTTGAGACCAAAAGGAAGGTTACCAGCAAGATGTCTAACTTCAAGGGCCATGTCTTTAAAATCAAACGGTGGCGAATTTTGTCGAAATGCCGATTGACAAAGGATTTTGAGAGCTTCAGATTGAGATCGATAACCAACATTGTAAACATAATTGATCTCATGTGCATTTAAAAGTTGTTTATCCTTTGTTGTGATAATAATCCTACTTATAGGTCCCCTTTGCAGTCCTTACCTCCCTCACAATTCCAAGAAGAAAGAGTTGACTAACATTTCTCAGCTCAATGCTGTTTCCAAAGGAACTTTTGTGCTCAACAAAGATCTCGACACCATTGACTGTCTTGTCTCCCGTCTCCACGCGGGGATTGACAATACAAGAAAACAGGCCAAGATTGACAGACAATCCCGTTACTTGCCTGTCAGAAAAAACTGTTTTTGACGGTTATATGACGGAATGTGTCCGTCAATCCTGGAGCGTCAGTTATGAATATCCATAAGTAAATATCCATTAATAATCCGTCAGTAATAAATGACGGACTATTGACAGATTTTTAGTGACTGTTTATTGACGGATATATCCGTCACAATGTATCCGTCAATAGTCTGTCAGTTATTACTGACAAACTATTGATGGATAACTAGTGACGGATATATCCGTCAGTTTATGTCCGTCAATAGTACGTCAGTAATAACTGACGGAGTATTGACGGATTTGAAATTAAATTTTTGCAAAAAATAATATTTATTAATTTATATTTATGTTATTGTTTTTAATAATAATAAAATTAGTTTTAATAAAATTGAAAAATATTTATAAAATTTTATAAAATAATAAAATTATATTAA
>OVBE01017699.1:0-10321 GCA_900406425.1 Iberis pinnata
TCATTCAAATTTACTTCAATTTTGACAAAAACCACTTTGTCAAAATGAGTTCCAACATAGTGTTGATGTCACTAGAGTCGGCCGAATTTTCTCATAGTAAAAAAATAATTAAGAAACAATAACCAGAAAAATCAAGAAATTCCAGACTTAGCAAACGAATGACACATAACTAAGGGAAGAAACTCAAAAGATATCCCAATTTAGAGATTCATCAAAACAAGTGAAAAAATCATAAAAATGAAGTATAAACACAGAAGATGTTCATCAATGAGGTGATACATGAAGATAATACTCTTATGGTTTACTTGGTTAAAATCCAATTAAGTTTATAAATAATTGCAGTTGTAAATCGGTAAATATAAACCGGTATCTTTTCTTATATGTAAACCTTTTGGCAGTTTATGAAAAGGTTAATCAGAACAAAATTAATATTTCTCTCTCTCCTTATCTGTTGTAACTGTCATCGTACCATCAATTTGTTGTGATTTCATAGTACCTTAGTACTGATTCTTCTTCATCACGAATCAATATCTAGGTTGTGGTCCCCCTTCTTAGAGCTTTTGTGTAAGCTTTCAGCTGGGAATATATCATTCTATATTTCTTTTCTCATAGGTATCGGAGCTTCTAAGTTCTTGAGCACCTCACATAGCTGAAACAAGGCAAACCACCATGATAGACAACCCACTCAATCACCTATCCTTCCACTTCCAAAACCCAATTTCATTCCCATATCACCACTTGACAAAACTCCCAGACAGTTCTCTTATCCCGAGATGCAGGAGAGACATTCTAAGGGGCTGTGTATTTTTTGTGATGAGCCATACACTCCGGGACATCACTTAAAACATAAGAAATCTCAAATATATGTCCTTGGAGGTGAAGAGGATGATGATTTGGTCACTGATGATACAGAGGAGACTAATCCAGACAAAATCACCGAACCAGAGGACAAGTCACCAACTATCTCGGTTAATGCTCTCAATGGTTCAACCACCTTTAACTGTATGCATGTTTTGGGGCAGTATGGTAAGCGGAAGCTATACATTCTGATTGATCCGGGAAGCAATCACAACTTCCTTGATTTGAATGTAGCTAACAAGCTTGGTTGTTTGATGGAACTGGTTAAACCAATGCCCATTGTAGCTGCCAATGGTAGTACCATGCTTTCTAAGTATAAGTGCGCCGAGTTCTCTTGGTCTGTTCAAGGTTACTCATTTTGCTTTGCACGTTGCCACTTGATTGTTGTGATTTGGTATTAGGAGTACAATGGTTAACTACACTTGGTCCAATCTGGTGGGATTTTAAAAATCTCAGGATGGAGTTTCACATTAGTGGCCGAAAACATGTACTCCGCGGTGTCACTAAATCAGGCTACAAGATGGTTAAAATCGGCAGCCTGTATAAACTTATGATGCAGAGACCACAAATTGCTTTACTCCAGGTTTGTGATTTGAAAAAGGACTCGGAATAGACTCTTTTAACTGCTTCTTCATTGTTTTCTCATATCTTGGTTGCACATTTTGCTTACTCTTCTGATCCGGCTCTACAGTCATTGTTGAGCACTTTTGCTGATATTTTGAACCACCAACTTCCCTGCCCCCTTTTCGTGGAGGCTTTGATTACTCGATACCTATCAATGTTGGTGCAAATCCAGTGAACCTCAGGCCTTATCGATACTCCTCTCTGCAGAAAGACAATATCGATATTATGGTAAATGAGATGTTGCAGCAAGGAATCATACAGAGCAGCTCTAGTCCATATGCTTCACCCATTGTCCTAGTCAAGAAAAAAGACGGCTCCTGGCGGCTTTGTGTAGATTACAAGGGCCTTAATAGACATATTATAAAGGACAAGTATCCAATCCCTTTACTAGAGGATTTGCTTGATGAGTTAGGTGGTGCTCGATATTTTTCTAAGATGGACTTACGGGCCGGTTTCCATCAGATCTGAATGTCACCAGATGATGTCTATAAAACGGCTTTCAAGACTCACTCGGGTCATTACGAGTACTTGGTAATGCCCTTTAGTTTAACCAATTCTCCTTGCACCTTCCAAAGCCTAATGAATCATGTGTTTTAAGTTGTTTCTACGAAGTTCCTGCTGGTATTTGCCCTCTTGGAATACTCACCTTGAATATCTTACCGTGGTCTTTACGATTTTAAGGCAACAACAGTTATACCTCAAGCCCTCCAAATGCACATTTGGAGCCACAACTATCGAGTATTTGGGACATTTTATCTCTCAAGCTGGAGTGAGCACTGACCCTAGTAAGCTAAAGGCAATTAGTGAGTGGCCAGTCCCTAAAACACAGAAGTAGCTACGCAGTTTTTTGGGACTTACAAATTACTATCGCCGCTTCATAAGGAATTACAGTATTATTTCCCGGCCTCTCACTAGATTGCTCAAGAAGGACAACTTCTTTTGGTGTTATGATTCCTCAATTGCTTTCCAGAACCTGAAGGATGCTCTTACCTCTTCTCCTATCCTGGCATTACCTGATTTTGATAAAACATTCGTTGTTGAGACCGATGCTTCTAATATTGGGATTGGTGCAATTTTAATGCAGGATCAAAACCCCATCTATTTTATAAGTCGAGAACTTGGTCAGCATCAGGCCTTGTCCGTGTATGAAAAAGAGCTCATGGTTGTAGTCCATGCGGTTTAAGTGTGGAACACATACCTTTCTCATCGTCCTTTTGTTATCAAGACGGATTAGGAAAGTCCAAAGTATTTGATGGAACAAAAGGTCACTACACCATTTCAACACATGTGGCTCTCTAAGCTTATGGGTTACATATTTGAGATCCAGTATAGGCAATGCAAAGAAAACGTTGCTGTCGATGCCTTGTCCTGAGTAACTGGTTCACAATTGCTGCATCTCTCACTGTCTCAAGCACACGATGTATTTTATGAGACTATTCAAGCTTTATGGACTTCTGATCCACATTTGGCACAGATTATTGCTGAGATTAAAACTCGCCCTTGATCTCATCCTCGTTACAGTTACACTAATGATGAGTTACATTATAAAGGGAAGTTGGTGATAGGTAATGATTTCTCTGTAAAGACACATGTCTGGAAAGAGATCTTTCGGGTACACGGCGTTGACCTGCGATATTCCACTTCTTATCACCCTCAGACAGACGGCCAGACTGAGGTTACGAATAAGACACTCGAGACGTACCTTCGCTTTATGAATGCTGATTCCCCGAGCTCTTGCTCCAAGTGGCTTCCACTTATTGAATGGTGGTACAATACATCTTACCATAGTTCCATCAAATGCTCATCCTTTGAGGTACTTTATGGCCAGCCACCTCCGATTCATATGCCGTATTTACCAGGAGAAATCTCCTCTGTTCTTGTTGATCATAGTATGTAGAGACGTGAAGAAATCATCAACCTGCTCAAATTTCATCTTCTTCGCGCCCAAAACAGGATGAAACAACAGGCTGATTCACATTGCTCGGATAGGTCTTTCAACACTGGTGACTTTATCTATCTAAAATTGCAGCCCTATAGACAACATTCATTGAAAAACAGGAACATCCCTCACAAGCTTTCACCATGATTCTTTGGAACATATCACATTATAGAAACTAGATCTTCCTAAGCAATGATTCATGATGTCTTCCATGTCAGTCAACTGAAGCTCTGTCCGAACCCACCTACAACAACTTCAGTTCTGCCTCAATATCTTCAAGACTCTGCTGTTTTCAAAATACCTGAAGCTATACTTGAGAAGAGGATGGTCAAGCACCAAAACAGAGTTGTTACTAAAGTCTTGGTACATTGGCAAGGTGAGGATCCAACTCAAGCCACTTGGAAATTTTATCAGGATTTCATCTCAAAATTCCTACAGTCTGATCTTTGAGGACAAGTCTTTGGTATTGCTACATGAAGATAATACTCTTATGGTTTACTTGGTTAAAATCCAATTAAGTTTATAAATAATTGCAGTTGTAAACCGGTAATCTATAAACTGGTATCTTTTCTTATATGTAAACCTTTTGGCAGTTTATGAAAATGTTAATCAGAACAAAATTAATATTTCTCTCTCTCCTTCTCCGTCGTCACTGTCATCGTACCATCAATTTGTTGTGATTTCATAGTACCTTAGTATTGATTCTTCTTCATCATAAATCGGTCCCTAGGCTGTGGTCACCCTTCTTAGAGCTTATGTGTAAGCTTTTAACTGAGAATCTATCATTCTATATTTTCTTTCTCATGAGGTTTGGAATTTCATATAGAAATTAAGCAAAACTCATTAGACGACGAACAAAAAAAATTATGATAGGAAAAAGAAAAGGGGGAGGGGGAAACATAATTACGATTATCTTTAATCAACTAAAATACATGAATACAATATCTCAAATAACAACAAAAAATTGCATATCAATGATTTTCAGTCCACAAAAACTTTAAGAATTGAATAGTAGAAAAGGAAGAAAAGACAGGTGAACAAAAATACTAATCTTACAGGGGTGTTGGTGTGTCCGCCTCTGCAATCCTCGGAAGCACTTCATTCCTTCATTAGATTGCATTCTCCATATATTGCAGAATCGTTTGTTTGATTAAAGATTTTTAGATTTCAAAATGGCTGATATTGATATGAGTGTTGGATTTCAAAATGGCTGATATTGATATGAGTGAGTGGCCTTAAACAATTAGGGTTTAATCTTTCCTTAATATCTTATTTAATGAATTATTAATATCCTAAATCAATTTAAAAGAATTTTAAAATAAAATTTTTAGATTAACAAACAATTTATTACATATTTAAGTGGAAAGTAGAAAAATAATTTAATATGACAAAAGTATCTTATTCCAAATTGATTTATATGATACATTTATTCAAATTATAAAACACAAATGTACTTTATTAGAAACAATTTTTTTAACAAAAATAAGCCAAAAATTATATACTAACTAAAATGACAGGCCCAATCTCTTTTATACCCGAATTCATCATATTTTTAAGTGCTAATTGCATCAATATTCATTTTGTAGGTCAAAATTAAGAAAGTGACAAGTTCACTATATAATTAGTTTTTTAAATATCACATTTGTTCTATATTTCAACTATACCCCTCATTATATGCTCTGCAAAATAGTTGAACTATCTATACGCTGTCATATATGTTTTTCTCTCCTGATTTTTTTTTTTCAAACACCTTTAATCTTGTTTCCAATTAAAATCATATAAATTCAAATTACAAAATAAAAAAAGTTATCTACAAAATATATATTTTTCTGCATCTAACATGATAAAAATAATTTAAAACGGACTTATATTTGTTAGATGATGAACAATAAATTTGCGTTTTAAAGAAATATGAACACAAAAGTCGGACTACTTAAAAAAAGAAGAAGTAGAACTACTAAATATATAAACCCAAAACTCCAAAATGTAAACCTAAAATCCCAAAATATAAACCTTAAACTCAAAATATAAACCTTAAATCCCAAAAAATTATAAACCCCAAAATATTAACCCAAAACTCCAAAATATAAACTCAAAACCCCAGAATATAAAATTTATACTCTAAAATATAAACCTAAAACCCCCAAATATAAACCCAAAACCCTATAATATAAACCCAAAACCCCACTATATAAACCCTAAACCCCAAAAAATAAATCTTAAACCCCAAAATATAAACCTTAAACCCCAAAATATAAATCCAATACTCCAAAATATAAACCCTAAACAATAAACCAAAGCCCACAATATAAATTCTAACCCCAAAATATAAATCCAAACCCAAAATATAAACCCAAAACCCCAAAAATATAAACCTAAAACCCCAAAATATAAACTCAAAACCCCAAAATATAAACCAAAAACTCCAAAATATAAACCCAAAACCCTAAAATATAAAATCCAAACCCCAAAATGTAAACCCAAACCCCAAAATATAAATCTTAACCCCCAAAATATAAACCCAAAACCCCAAAATTAAAATCCAAAACTCTCAAATATAAACCCAAAACACAAAATATAAATCAAAAACCCCAAAATATATATAGAAAACCCCAAAATATAAATCTTAACCCCCAACATATAAACCTAAAACCCTAAAATTAAAATCCAAAACCCCAAAATATAAACCCAAAACCAAAAATTAAAACCTTAATTTAAATGAAATTGCTAAATTATTAAAGTAGAGAGAGAGAGAGGGAGAGAGAGAGAGAGAGAGAGAGAGAGAGAGAGAGAGAGAGAGAGAGAGAGGTTGTGCATCCTTGCCACTTCCGCCGTCTAGCTTCATCGTCGAAGTTGTGCAGTAATTGTACATTTGCTTTTCTTCTTTTCTTCCTTTTATCTCTCCCTCCTTCTATGTGGTCTTGGGCTCGATAACACTCTTCGCCAGTCATGCTCGATCCTCTTCTCATTCGCCATGCATGTCTCCTCTATGCCGTTTAAATCCGACCATAGCTCAACCTGCATGTTCTTATCTATTTAATTTGTTCTCCAAGTCTCTTCAATACTGGATCTGGTTTCTTCTCTTCTGCATGCGTCAGTGTTCTGCTGGTGTTGGTGCTTATGGTCATTGTTGTCTTAGCGAAGATGATGTCATGCCAGATCTAGCTCGCTCTCGGTGGCTCTTTGGAGGTCCGACCTTCCGCATCTCGGTGGTGTGGAGGGATCGTTTACAGTCGTCACTTTGGCATACTCGGCCAGTTGTTCCTTCTTGTTGCATGTCGGGCGGCGCTATCGCCTCCTATCAATAATGGACCAGCGTATGAGTGTGCCAACAATGGGCTTTGTGGGATTTTGAATTTCTAGTGTGTTTTCTTTTGTTTTTTTTTCTAATAATGTCAACAGCGTTAGTTTTGTAGGTCTTAGGGGATCTCTTCGTAAAATCCGTTTTCTATGTTCGGTTCTCCTCTCGGTTGTCAATCGATATATTGTGATGTAAGGGTAACGTCTCTTTGTAGACGATTTACCTTTCGTTTTAACGTTCCAACTCACAAAACTAATTATCCTAGTCTAGTTTTAGCACCTTCATCTACAAAAAATTTTACGTGTTTTTAATGGGATTGCAATTATCTTGTCATGGATTTGATACCTGTTGTGGAAAGTTCGTGCTCGCAGAGGACAAAAGAAGTACCCTGATGAAGAAAACCAAGTAATTCAGGTACACTATATTCTGTTTTTATCTAAATCGTGGAAGTTAAATTAGCACACTTTCATTTTCGGTTAGAAGATAAAAACTATAAAACATATATGCAAGTTAGATATATCATCTCTTGGTAACTTTAATAAATCATGTATCTGAGTATAAATCTACATTGGATTGTTTGTTGTAATTCTTTGTTTGTTTTAGAGAATTAGGAGAATTATGTGGTTGTTCTCATTGCTTAGTTTTGTGTCAAAGAAACACAGATAATTTTTAATAAGTGGTTTAATTATGATTAGATTGTGTTAAAGTTGGTAGTTGTGATGACCAATGCATGTTGTTGTGACTAACACTAACTCTAATCAATGCTCAACTAACAAATAACCTTTTAAAACCTATTGTACACTTCTAATACCTATCCTAAACTCTTCAATCTTCAACCTTATGAAAACTTTTCAATCTTCAATCTTCAAATTCTCTCAAGTCATGGATCCTTTGTATGGTTCTTCAAACTTTGTTTCCTTATTAAACAGTCAACAAGGAACCCATATCCCTATGAGTTCCTTTCCTCAAACGGATGAACTTCAATCTCAAGAAGTTCATGTCACCCTACTGATGGATACACACGATTCAATGTATCAGAATTCGATCAGGAAGAAGGAAACGAGAATGTACATGTCGATTATACTTATTTAACGGAAATGTCTACAAATCTCGCCAATGTGATGAAAAATCGAAACCAAATTAAAGATAGAATCAAACATGACCAACTAAAAACGGATTTGGGGAAACACATATGGCAAAAATTCGGATCAGATTAAGATTACATACTTCGCTTGTTGTCGTTCAAAATTTTATATGTTCTTAATTATATGCATTTCATATATGTTTCATTTTTAGTCATTATTTGTGATATGTAAAATAAAATAAAAAATTATGTATCTAAAATGGTTTATAAATTGAAATATAAAAAAACATGTTTTTTTATAAGAAACACAAGTATCTTAATTATTGGAGACAACTAAATTAATTATCTTTGCTAAAAAATTTTAAACGTTAAATTAAATAAAATATTGGTTAAGAACGGTCTAATGAAGTCTGAAAAACAGGATGCGTTTAACAGAAAAAAATAGGACGGTGTATCCACGTGGAAAACAGCTTAACATCTGAGCGGCTAAGTGTAACACGCAAATGCATAAAGACGTTGACACGTGTCCGCTCTTCCTCGTAAGCTCCCATTTTTTCACAATCGAATCTCTCTCCTTCGTCACCATGTATATAAAGCTGTGTTGAGTGAGCCACCCCACCCCGACGATGCTAAGAGAAATATCGAAACTGTATTATACGTTCTCCGATGACCGAAATTTACAGAGCAATCTCCACTGAACGAAGGGACGACGTTTCGCAGAATAAATGCCGTGAACGACGTCGACGGAGAATAGAGATGCGGAGGCAGGCAGCGGTTTTAGGCGATCCCAGCTTGTCGTCATCGTCATCGTCTAAGAATCGAGATCGGAAGGAGGAGGAACCATTGAAGAAACAAGCTCGGAGATCTCCAAGTTCATCACATTGGATACAATACGAGCCAATGTACGGAATAGTATCAGTGATGGGAAGATCCCGTAAGATGGAAGATACGGTAACTGTTAAACCGAATTTATGTCAACCGGATATTAACCGGAAAAAGCCGGTTCATTTCTTCGCCGTTTACGACGGCCACGGTGGTTCTCAGGTATAAGATTTTGAAAACATTTTTCCTATTTATTGATTGAATATTTAATAAATTTATAAATTTTTAAACAGGTGTCAACACTATGCAGCACGACGATGCACACACTAGTTAAGGAGGAGGTAGAGGAATCGGAGTGGAAGGAGGACGTGGTGGAGGAGATTTGGCGGGGAGTCATGAAGCGGAGTTTCGAGAGGATGGATGAGCTGGCAACGAGGACGTCAATGTTTAACTGCCATCCTACGGAGACTGACATTTCGGGATCTACGGCGGTTGTGGCGGTTCTCACGGATCAACATATCGTTGTGGCTAATACTGGTGACTCGCGTGCAGTGGTGTGTCGTAGTGGAATTGCTATTCCTCTGAGTAACGATCACAAGGTCTGTTTTCTTTATTTTGGAATGTGTATGTGTTTTTTGGAGTTAAATGAGATTTTGTGTAGCCGGACAGACCAGACGAGCGTGCCAGGATCGAAGCAGTTGGTGGTCGAGTTTTACTGGCCGATGGAGCTAGAGTCGAAGGGATTCTAGCCACCTCAAGGGCCATAGGTAAAATTATGCTTTACCATTACTAATTTCAAGTAACTTCTTTTCTTTTTTTATTCTTAGATTGTATAGTTAATAATTAATGGAAATTATCGAAATTGTTCCAAAAATTTAACAAAAAAATATATTTTTCTAATATCATCACAAATTAATATAATTGTGATTTTGAACTTGAACTCTAAACTCTTCTCAATTAAATTTTAATTTAAGTTATACTAAATTCAAAAAATTAAATCCAAAATTTTTGTGTCCTTGGTAATTTTAAAAAATATTTAATAATACCTTCTATAATGACAAAAAGTAATGATCATTTTTAAAAAAAATTAAGAATGTATAATAATTTGGAACATAAACTGATATTTTGTGAAATTTGTAAGTTGCCATCAGTTTGATAATACGGTGTATGGAGCTGTCTCATGTAAAACCATGACTTTATTAACAAAATCATGACTTAAGGAGTCAATCAACTTATTACCCCTTCTCTTTCATGTTGAGTAACGTTTAAGAGATTTTGTTTTGTTTCATACAAACTGATGTTTTTAAATTTTTCTGCAAAAATTTAAAATTATAAACATATGCCAAATGACTTTTTATTGGTTAAATTAGTTGTAGTTAATAATAATTTTATGAAAAATAAAGAAATTAAGTATTTTTTGTTTTATTAATCAGTATGAAAAATTTTAAACACCAAATAAAATGGAACAGAGGAAATATAAGATAAAGCAGTGAAACAAAGTATATATGGATTTAGTAGGACTTTGTAATATAGTGTTTTATAGCGTATTAATTATCATAATAATTCAAACGCTTTATAATGTATAATCATTTTGAATATTAACATTTTTAAAAAAATCAAAAAAATATTGATCAGTTTGAATAGGGGTGTTCAATGTGGATATCGGTTCGGTTTCGGTTCGGTTTTTTCGGTT
>OVBE01017700.1:0-10321 GCA_900406425.1 Iberis pinnata
TTTAACACAATCACTCCAAAAAATCAAAGGAACATTGGATTGAAAAAATAAGGCACGAGCCACATTTAGTAAGTGTTGATGCTTCCTTTCAACAACAGATTTTTGTTGAGGAGTGTCAACACAAGGAAAATAGTGTATTATTCCTTTGGAAGCCACTAAATCAGTAAAAAAAAATTCAGGGGCATTATCAGAACGAATAGCTTTCACACTTGTTTGAAATTGATTTTCAACATACTTCAGAAAATTTGGAAAAACATTTTGAACTTCACTCTTTCTTTTAAGAAAATACAGCCATGTTACTCTAGTTGAATCATCAACAATTGTTAAAAAATATCTATAGCCTTCAATAGTTTCAATTGCAAAAGGACCCCAAACATCAAGGTGAATCAAATCAAAAGCATTTGAAGACATGTTATTATGAGAAACAAAAGGTAACTTTTAATGTTTAGCTAAAGGGAAAACATTGCAATGAGAAACATAACTGTTTTTAAAAGAAATACTATTTTTAGAAGCAATACTATGAAGACATTGAGTAGATAAGTGTCCTAACCGTTGATGCCAGAGATTGCTATCCAGATGTAAAGAAGCACACAATTGAGGAGTCTTGTCAAAGAATGATGGGAAGTCTTTTGGATTTAAAACATAGAGATTATGTGAGATGTTACACTTCCCAATCATCGAGCCTTGAGTAAGCTCCTGTAAAACACAANATTAACTGAATATTTCCTATATTGATTATTGGGATAGTTGCACCATTGGGAAGAGAAGCTGTTATATCAGTGACTGATTTAACAGCAGTGAACAAGGACAAATCTGAACACACATGGCATGTAGCTCCACTGTCAATTATCCATGAATCAGGAGAAATTAGAGAAGAGATTGTAGAAAAACAATGGTGATGATAGGTAAGTTTATCCTTTTCTAATCTTATGTTTGGTGTATGAAATGATACAGTACATGCAGTTGCATTACAAGCCATAATCCCATGATCAGTGATAGTGGAAGTTGACTGAGATGCTGTCTTTGGTGTTACTGCATTCAGCTGAGAGATGAGCTGTTGGACTTGTTCATTTGTGAATGAACTTAGATCAATACTTCTTTGAGCTTGAGTAATTGGCTCTGTGAAAACATGAGTAATTGGCTCTGTGAAAACATGAGCAATTGTATTATCTCTTAGACTAGATGTCTGACTTCTGTTAGCATTTCCATTATATGAACCAGATAGTTTTTGGTTTGCTTTGGGATGTCCGGGAGGATAACCATGAAGCTTAAAACACTTAGTAACTATGTGACCAGTCATACCACAATGTGTACAAACAGGTTTAGGCTTTGGCTTATAGTTACTATATGCTGCAATATGTGTGTCCTCAGAAGTAGGTCCACTTGTTTGAAAAATCACATATTCTTGATTAGTTACAGGCTTCAATATCCTATGTCTTTCATCTTGACAAACTAAGTTAAAAACCTCTTCTATGCTTGGAAAATGTTTCAACATCAATACTTGACGTCTTGTTGCATCATATGCTTCATTTAAACCCACCAGGAACTTCATTATCCTTGATCTGTCCATCATTGTCTTCCAATTAACAGTTGCAGAGCATTGGCATTTACCACAGGTACACACAGGCATTTCAACAAAATTAGCATAAGTTTCCCAAATTGTAACTAATTCTGTGTAATAGGAACTAATATCCTTTGTTCCCTGATTGACATTGCACAATCTTTGTTCTAATTCAAAGATGCGAGCCAAGTCATCCTGTTTGAACCTATTCATGAGACTATTCCAAATAGCTTCTGCAGTGTTCATGTAAAGGAGACTAGCACTAATTTGTTTTGATACTGAATTCAATAACCAGGTTGACACCATATCATTACACCGAGACCATGATCCAACATTCACATTATCATCAGCATGTTTCTTAATTGAGCCATCAACGAAACCTAGTTTATTACGAACATTAAGAGCCAAACGAACTGACCTTTTCCAAGAATGGAAATCGCAGCCACTGGTAAGACGATCCGAAACAAGAATTAATCCTTCATGATCATTGCTGTGCAAATAGAAGGGATTCTCGTACAAATCTGATTGTGGACTTTGATCTTGACTAGGTCCAATTGACGATGAGCTAGAACTAGACATCACGATTCAAAATCAAGAATCGTCAAAGAAACTGTGAAATAACAGTGAAAAAGAAATCGTGAATCAAAGAAATCAGCTGAAGAAGAACTTGAATCATGAAATTGGCGACGGTCGTGAGAAGAAAAGCACTCATGATTGAAGATCCGAGCTGAATTTTGAAGAAAAGAATGCGGAAGAAGCTTCAATTAAGCTCTGATACCATGTTACGAGTAAAGAAAGAGGAGGGAAAAATATGTTAAAGATACTTTTCTCATTAAACCATTCAAAGATACAGAGATACACTTATATAGTGTTTAACAAAACTTAACAATCTTTAACCAACCATTAACCAACTCTTAACTAACTAATTAAGAGTACTTAGTCTAATACTTTGTGTTCGAGTATCATGTCATTTCTTATAACTACTAGATAACCGATTTTCTCTAAGTTGTGAGATTGTTTTTTTTTTTACTTACACTCTATGGAAAACAATGACATGGTGGGTGGTGCGAGATTGAAATCCTAACTATAATTTTGAGATGCAGGGACTCTGTAAAATACTCTCATGTACTCTTGGGTGAAAAGTAGTTTAAAGTAGCCTCATCGATGGGTCATATCAGCTTAATGGCAAAATGTTGGTTGACACTTATCTGTGTATTACTAGTTAACCAGAAAAATTCAACACAAGGATCTATGATATGTTTCTCTCGTCTTGTCACCTTTGTTGTAAGGTTCAAGCTTACTTGTAACCATTCATAAATAGGCCAGTGGTGAAAAAAGAATCATATTCTTTTTTGTTTGTTTTTGCTACTGCTTTTTCTCTATTACATGTAAACAAGATAGAGAACTTCCCCATTTCTCTCACATTGTTGCACCATGGGGTTCACTAAACAATATACTAAGAATTACTATATCTTGGTTTATAAACAAAAACATACTTACCTCAGGGCATTTACAATTCGAGCAAGCTTAATCTACTCATGAATTCAAAAATCTATATTTATCAAACTTAAAAGCATCGTGTCCGATATAACCACTGCTGGTAGAGAAGGTCCAAGACGTCGTTTGTTAAATGGAAAAAATTATGATTTTATCACAGTTAATGAAAGTTAACAGGGTTAAAAGGAATTAACGTTGACTAATCCAAAGTTTAATATGGTTTGGTCAATCATATTTCATAATTAAAATGGCATAAATTGAAAAATTTATGATTTAAATGACTCAGTAACAAGTTGAAGCTTTTTATTGCTTAAATTTGAAAGTTGAGATTTTATTTGACATTTTTCTCAAATGTTAATATGATTTTTGGTTTTATGGCATCACAAACCATAAATGACTCAGTAATATGATTTTCTCAAATTTTCTTAAATATGATTTCTCAAATAACAACACAAAAACATTTCAAAAAACAAAATTGCCACTAGATTTTAGGAAAGAAGTTTAAACGACAAAATTTTTCACCACCTAAAATTTCCATACAAGTTGAAGTTTGAAATTGTATTTTTTTAATGCATCAATCCGGATTTTTCGGATACCTGATCAGGTATAGAATTGTGTCGGACTCGGAATGGGTACCCAAAAACTATTAGCCTAAAACTCATTGGATAATTGAGGTTTTTGGGTTAGGTTTTAGTTCAGATTTTTTCGGATTGGATTGGTTCGAGTTTTGGGTTTAGGAAATATGCCCACGTTACCTTAACCAATACAATCAAGTCGATAGTTCACTTCGAAACCTATTGTCACTTAATTTTATTGCTTATTTTTCATCCTAATTCTGTATATTCTATGGTTTATGCCAACTCACATTACACATGGTATTTAAATGAATATTTTGTATTAATTTCATTCTAATTATTTTGGTTAAACATTGCGTTTAAATTTTAAAAAGTGCAAAAAAAAAACCACTGTTTGATTGTGGAAGATGATGAAACGACTCGACAAAACAACAACAACAAATCATCATCTCTTTTTGTTTGTCACATCAAACGTAAAAATACAAAGTGACTCAAAAAAATCTGTCCAATCAGTCTCAGATTGGATGTTGATGAATTGCACAAAGTTAAGAACCTTTTGTAAACACGAAAAGACATTTTTGCTATATTTTATCCAAGAAGTAAAAACGTTGAAAACACTAATCAAGTCAAGTGGGTGACAATGAACTTCGGTTTTTCTCAATATAAGCTTAACATTCGTTTTCTTATAACTCTTCCTAAAAAACCATTGTCGTGCAATCTCTTCTTCTCTCTTTTGCCTTTTGCCATAGAAAAAGAGAGGTGAGATTTCTTTTAATAATATTTTAAAAAACAACCAATACTCATTTGACACCTATGGGGTTCTATTAGACTTCTCAAACCTCTGCTTTGAGAATCGATTCTATGGTTTAATTTTTGTTTTGAATTATTTTTGAGTTTTTTGGTTCTAGATACTTTTTTAAGATACTCATTACAATTTCCATTGGAGATGTTCTAAGATCCTTTTAAAGGGAAAATTTGACATCATCTAGTAATCTATATAATTTTCAAATTCCTTTCATTTATTCATCACTCGAAATGTATTATAGAATAACATATCAAGATCATCTTAAATTTCTATAATTTTATACTTACCAAATGGGTTTCTTTTTTTAAATAACTTATTCACTGTGCAAATGGTACCAAATATATTTTAAATTGTATTCCATTTGTTTCATACTAATTGAAGTTTTATTGATTTTTTTGTTTCAAGATGTTTTCATATGCAAAAGTTTAAAACTATAGACTACTAGTATTCTGCAAAATAATTTTTAATTGGTTAAACTAACAGTAATTTATGATGTTTTATGGAGAATAGATAAATTAATGATGTGCTATATTTTATAAATTTTCAAAAAAAACCTAAACATCAAAGAAAATGAAACAAAATAAGTATATAAATCCACCAAAATGTTAAATTCAACCACTATATTTTTTAAAACTGTTGCAATAAAATGTACATATAAAATCAATTTATCTGACTACAATAGATAATAAACCTTTAAGGGTTTATCTAAATATAAACCTTTTCTTGTTACGGAAAATATTCCATGCTGAACATCATTCATTGTTAACCACTCATAGTAGAAGTTGCGTGTGGACCATCTTAATCATGTATTTTCTGTAGCTTTCAAACTTAATTATATTTTGTTCTAACCAAATTTAAACTTGTAAAGGCATCAATATGTCTATACATTTATATTTTTTTCCTTCTTGCAATGTATAAAAAATATTAATAAATTATTAATTTTAAATACTATTAAATTATTAACATTACATATAATAAAGAAACAAAAGAAAAGAGTTTTCTTATTTTCTCTTATGATTCATCACCATTTTCTGTTTTTTTTTATCCATTTATCAAGAAAATAAGCACGCTTTCATAAATTTCGAATTAAAAATCAATTTTGATCATTTGTTTATGAATTAAATTTCTTTTTCTTGTTTGGATAATATGATTTGGACCAAACCGACGGTTATGAGAAGTTCAAAAGGCATAACGGCGGATCAAAAGCCTTAAAAAAATGAATCACCTTAATTTTTGTCACACACTAATTATTCTTCTAGATCCGCCCCGGCTGACAACCATCTTATGTTGAAAGAAATGAACCACCTTAATTTTGCAATTTTCCAATAAAAATTTATATTTTAAGTAATTCCATTATAAATCATATATATTTCTATTGTAAATTATTTTTATCAATGAATTTATTCTTTGTATTTTGCATTCCTTATTTAAAACACTAACATATATGTATAATACTATAATTGATTAATCTTCTATTAAAATTGACTTCTATTTAATATTAAATATTTTTATTTCTAACAAATATTTGGATATATAGACAAAAATATAGATTTTGACTGATTTTTCAAAAAAAAAAAAAATATAGATTTACCTATTTGTATATGTTTGATTAAATTAAAAGTTGATGTAAATGTTTTCAAATGTATAAAATTATAATAAAATAATAAAATAAATTAAAAATATTATCATATGCACATATATACTATATTATTTATTTAATATTACTTTAATGTATGTAATAAACGAGATAAAATAATTTTTGTGACCGTCACAAACTTAAACCCTTAAACCGTCATACGTATTTTGATGAAAATAAACTAAGGATATTAAAGAAAAAAAGAATTGGTAAATTTATGACTTTTCTTCGGCAATAGAAACATGATCATATGTTGAACCAAAAATTCAACTCCTAAAAATCTGAACGAATGAATTGTATTCTTATAACTAGGAACGTACCCGCGCAGCATCGCGCCGAAATTTAATTTTACCTGTTTTCGAAAATATTATTTTCTTTAATGTGAATATTTTATAATTTTGTCTTTTAGATAAGTAGATTTATAAGTTGTATTGATTTTAATACAATTCTTATGTATATGCGTTGAAAATGATTATTTTTAAGTTTCATTGTATTTTAGTTATGTAATTTTTTTTTGTCTAGTGCAGAACCAAAATTAGTAAAAAGGCGTGTAAGAGATTTACCATATGATATTTATAATCAAAATTATAATTATGTTTTAGTTATTATTATTATTATTATTTTTTTCAAATACCTAGTTGTAAGTTTTCCGTGAAATCGACTGAAGAAATTATTTTGTTCAAAGTTAATATATAAGTTTTAAAATTTTGTTCTAACGTTATTTTATTGTTTCTTAGAACATCAATCTAAGTGTATCCAACTTATCCACTTTTCTAGTAAACTTATTTCAAATTAAATTATAATTAGTTCGAACCAAAAAAAATTAACACACTTTCTTTAGAACAAACCACTGTAAATGAAAAAATAAAATAAAAAATAAGAGAAGTTTCTCTGCTCAATTCTTTAGATACATTTAACATTCATCTACAACACATTCAAAACTATGAACCCTTAAATACCTACAACACTCTTCTATGTTTATAAGAAATAAAGCAATCGATTCATGAGAAGATACGAAACGACAGAAATAATTTTTGAAAACTGAACTGAGAACTTAAAAAAGAAAACAAACGAAAAACACCTTAAACTAAGAAACTCAAGATATTTTAGAAATAGAGAATGGCTCTATTAATACTAATTTGGGGAAAAAATATATAACCAAAAATGAAGAAAGAGATTGATGTTGCTGGAACATCCACTGGAAAATAGACTCGGGGAAAAAAAAAAAATAAAAGAACATATTTTCAAAAGATTTTATGCAAGGTACATAGAGATTCTAACAATATAAATAATCAATAATAGAAGCCCTGACTGTTTCATCTAGTAACAATAGATGTAGATGTTTGAGAGACTTTCCTCTATCAAACGGACAACGATCTCAGCGTGATACAGTTGGAGAGCGGTTGCAGTATAAGTCATGTGTGAAATTTCTCTGTAACTATCGAAGTCTAGTGGATGAGTCATTGTCAAAGATTATCCTGCAACATAAATGGTATAATAAACAAAGATTGTATAATGAGATTCTGGTTGAAAAAATATATAAAAGCGTGAAGGGAAGGGTTGGAAGAAATGAGAAGCGTTGCGACGTTTGATAAGATTGGTAACTGCAACAATGAAGCTATTAAAGACGTGATTATGGTTACGAGTTATGACCATATAATGCGAGAACGAAAAAACAATAAAAATACTAATTAGTGGACCGATATTAAACCTGACAGTATTATTGGGCTATGGTTCTAAAAGAATGAAAATTTATATTGTCAACCAATTTTGAAGACCAAACATTAAAATTACACATAACAAAACTTTAGACTCATTTGTTGTCATTTTTAAGGGACACAGTAGAATAACAAAAGAGACCAACGAAAAGAAATTTAGGCCTCGATTAACAGCCCATTAAATATATGTACATGGCACGTGGCATGAAAAGAGGCTAGTTAGCCCAACTTTTATTATATGTATAATTTGTTTTTGTATAAAAATTGTCGCCCTTGATTTAACCTAATGATTTCCTATTTATACATAATAGGAATCTAGGCTAAATCTATTTACAAAATATTTTTCATAAATATTCGAAAATATCCAATAATAATATATGGAATTATCCTATAAAGAAAATACTTCCATTTCGATATCTAATGCCTTTTACCGAGGTCAAGTTATTCGGACCTCGCAGGCCCAAACTGAGGTACTGGGCTTAAGACCCACGAATGTTGGCTCGTGGTTTAGCTAATTGATATTGGTTCAAATCATCAACTCGGGTCCTTGATCGAGGTTCCAACCTCGGTATCAACAGTATGCCCCCCAAGGTAGTGAAGCTCGTCTTCGAGCTTGGTGCGCGAGATAAACCGAAGGATCTGATTTGAGGAATTCGAACCGGTATGACGTCATCCGCGATGCTCAAGAAAAACCTTTTTGGATTTTGAAAAACGAAAGGAACCATCTTCTGCGAGTCCCACCATGTGCACCCCTACGCCGTAGGTTTAATCATGGCGACTTTTGGGTTTCGGGGTTCATTTTCTTAAAATACCCATATTTACCTAGAGATTTTACTTCTGTTTTTGCAAAGATAAAATCTAGATCTTTTACTCCTCTTGAACTTCTTTTTCTTTTGTCATTATCTTTGAAAATTTTTAAATTTTTTACAATGGCTTTTGACGCCCCAATGAATCTCGGCGTTGAGGGAACGAGCACCTCCGGGACTCCCACTGTCTCATCCGCCGGAGCAACAACCTTGGTTCGCATTGAGACGACTGTGATGGCTGGGCCATTGTCTTCCACTGGTCATAGAGAATCGATCGGTTCCCGTGATTGACAACGATGATGACCTGACAGGGGACGGACCGACGAGGTTGACAAATGAAAGTGTGGCAGCGCTACTTTCCCAAATGCGATTATGCGGAGTCATTGAGTTTAGGGTTTCATCTAAAATGGAGCATTCTTGGTCTGCACTGGGTGGTTATTTCTATTTTTTGAGGAGTACTTTGACCACACACGACTTTGGTTTCCCCACTTGAAACTCTTAGTGGCGTATTGTGCGCGGCGCAGAATCGCCCTATCACAACTGACACATGGAGGGGTTCGAAGCGTTGTCATCGCCCTTACGCGAGCTGCCGAGGTAGAACTTACTTTTCACGTCGATACGTTTGAGTCAGTGTCAACGTTTTGAAAAAGACCATCGCAGGAGTCAGCATCCACATCGGGTTTTACTACATCCGTGTTGTTCCTAAGTATAAATTTATTTCGAACTCTCCAAGTAAGGTTAACAATTGGAAGGAAAAATACATCGATATCAGAGCCGACCTTCAATCTGTACCCGTGGTGCATTGTTCCCCGTCAGATCCTATCGTTTTATATGTGCGTTTTTTGTTTTATAGCTCATGTCGTTTCTATCACAGATCCTTCTCTGAGCCTATCCGAGAATCTTAAGCGTTTTGCGGAGATAATGGCAATATCATAGGCAGACTTCACTCCAGAGAAAGTTCGCAGGATCTGATCAAAGGTAGCAGCCGCTACGTGGGACCTCAATTTTTCTTGCGTGAACCGGAAAAAAACACGATAATGAGGCGCGGCATCGTTCCTCCGAGGATGATGGTGGATTACGTATTTGAACTTAAACAAGTCACGATGCCACATGCCAAGAGTCCCTCCCAACATTATGATAGAGGGACATTGTCAAGCCGAGCTGATTTGACTCGGTTCAACAATCGCTGGGTGAACAGGCCTCGCGATGCCCCGAACAACGAACGTCGTCGACCGTTGTTCGGTCATCGTCGATCGATGTGACTGATAGACATAATTCTTTTCGAAGGCGTTCACCTTCTTCTTCCACAGCCTGGATCCTTTTTCGAATGACAAAGCCAAAGGGATCCAACTTTTCGTTAACAAGAAGAAGAGGAAGGTACTAGAATCTAGCTTGTTGTTGACCAATCGTCTGCTTAAGATTGGTGGATCGGTAGAGCAGCTTATCGTGGCTAATGTCGAGCCCGTCATTGATATGACTACCTTGGCTCCAGTTGTCATCGACGGGGTAATTGTGTCAACAACATTGGATGATATTCCTCGACTTTCATACCTCGGCGCCTGTATTGGAGCGGTTGCCATGAATTTCTCTCATCCCGACGTCAACACTTTATTGGCATATGCCGAGGCTTCCGTAGAATTCATGGGCCAAGGGAAGGGTATTTTGCGTCCTTGATAACACTTGAATTTTAGGATTTTTACATAACATTTCTTGTCACTTTCTA
>OVBE01017701.1:0-10318 GCA_900406425.1 Iberis pinnata
TGTATATATATATATATATATATATATATATATATATGTGTGTGTGTGTGTGTATTATTGAGGAATTCGTTGAAATACCACTAAAAATGTTCAAATTCCAAAAATATCACACTCCCAAAATATAAAAATTGATTTTTAAGAATTTAGAATTCTTTTTGTTTGAGTTCACTAATTAGAGTTTATATTTTAGTTTTGAAGGGGTAGGATTTGGTTTTGGGGTTTATAGTTTAAATTTGAAATTTTAAAATTATTTCAAATTTGTGGTATTTTTGAAAAAAAAAACAATTTAGTGGTATTTTTGGAAAGTTGTGGTATTTTAGAATAAATTAAGAGTGTAAGGTATTTTAGAACACACCCAATTTTTGTGGTATTTTTTGAGAATGCCCCTTTATTATTTTAAAAATGTTAGTTTACTTCTGAAAATATCACAAAACTTAAATAACTACAAAACTAAATATTAATTTTGAATTATAATTTTTTTTTAAAATCTATTTTTAATAAATTAAACTTTACTGAATCAAAGTTCCAAAATTTAAATTCAATTTTTATGTTTACATTAATTTTGAAAAATATATTTGGAATAATATTTCTAAAGCATAAATTTATTTTTGTGATATTTTTGTGAAATAATGCCTCTTTTAATCACTCACCCCATATTATTTCAACGGCTTCATAGTCATGTACAGTTTATAGTATAGTCTAAATATGGAAATCTTTAAAATATGGTAAGCCATTATGTTCTATTGAGAACAAGTTATGTCAATTCAAGGTTACTGGATCTAGTAGACGAATATTCTAACCAATTCATATACGAGTGTGATTTGCGAAAACAAGTTATGTAAAGTCAAGGTCAATGGACACTAGTAAACGACTATTAAAAATTGATAGGGCTAATTATCTAATTCTCTTCGGTAGAACATCAGATACATCCAAATTTAAATTATAGTGCTAAACAATCATAAATTAAAAGTTATAATATCTAGTTATCCCCATTTCAATTGTTTCAAACTTATAAACTCTTAAAACCAAAATTCGAAACCTTAATCCACCTACGTCACTAGTTTTCAAGACCATAATCCAAGACATAACATGCTAGTATTAGGTGGATTTTGGTTTCAAACTTTGGTTTTAGGAATTTATAAATTTCAAAGATTTGAAATGGAAGTAACTAGATATTTAACTTTTAAATTAGAGTTATTTAATAACTCTAGTTTACCTTTTCTGACTCCCAGTATGTCGGACTTTGATTCTTGAAATATTGAGTTTTGATAGGCGAAATATGCGGGTTTTGATTCCTGAGATTTTGAGTTTAGATAGAAAAAATACGTGGGCTTTGTATGTCATTTTGTAAAACTCTTTCGGTTTAGTATTAATCTTATTTGTGAAAAAGAACATTTTTATCTGATGTGATCCTAGGTGTGAGGATCAAGTCCCTGAATGCTTCTCCAATGGTTGTGAGGTTAATGAAACAAAATTGGGGGTGAATGATACTTCTAAGAGCTACATAATGACTTTTAGACTATCTAGATTTGACTTGTTATGTAGAAACAGATTCTGAACATAAACAAGACCAAAGTGATCAAACAAGATTCAAGAGAGAATTGTTAAGTTTTTAGAAAAAGAGTTTGATGATTTTATTGATAGATTTCGCCCAAATATAAAGGGAAGAAGGCTGTACATGCACAACTTCTTGGAAATACACAAAACATTTAAAACAAAAGGCTCCCATGCAAGTTTAAATTGTGTCTTAACTTTAAAAATGAAAATAAGATAAAAATGGGTAGAAATGAGCTTAAGTATCACCAAGAGGCCTTGTATAAGTGTTATGAACAATTATCATTAAAAACCTTGCTTGGAAAACCCAATGGGATAAAACCAAACCAAGGAAAATAGTGCAAGCCACAACACCTCTCTTAATGAATATCTAGGCAGCTTGTATCACAACCAATGTGATTGGATTAGCACACACTAGATTGCCTGAGATAGTATAGAGAAATTGTTGAAGTGTAGCTTTAACTCCAAGACTTTTATTCTCTTCTCTTTCCTCTTGATACTTTTCCTAATGCTCCAGCAAGTTGTTTAGCCTTTGATCTTGTTATTTTTCCAGGTTGAAACTCCAAGGTCTCCTTATCTACAAGCTTATTCTTATCTTCAAGCTCATAAAATCTTTGATCCAAAGCTGCTTCCCCAAGTTATAGTTTAGTACCGGTCAGGATCATATCATCCTCTACCACTTCAAAAAGATTTGTCCTCAAATCTGATTTACCTGCAAAATAAAGGACATAATATGTAATATTTTGGGAGATATGATCACACTTACATGTGAGTTCATAAGGATATGCAATGTCTTTGATGATCCTTGTCCTCTTGATTAATCCACAAATACTTTCGAACTGTCTGATAATGCAATTCCT
Source organism: Iberis pinnata (assembly GCA_900406425.1). Classification (NCBI taxonomy): domain Eukaryota; kingdom Viridiplantae; phylum Streptophyta; class Magnoliopsida; order Brassicales; family Brassicaceae; genus Iberis; species Iberis pinnata. The sequence continues at coordinate 2,415 of OVBE01017701.1, forward strand.
TATTTTCCTTATGAATAAGTATAATTTTCAGTGGCTAATTGAAGCTCATGTCTAAGGTCTTCACATTTTATGTCCATGAGTTTTTCCTTTAAAGCTTCCAGATTGGTTTCCTTGCAAGATTCAGAAACAAACAACAAGCAATCGCTCTTCTTTTAAACCAGACATAAAATTCAGAAAGTGCATAAACTTAAAGAGTTCTATTTTTTACTCAAACATTCAGCAATTTGATTTAAATAATCAACAAGTTTTTTTTTTAATTGAACATATGCAACAAAAATCCTCCCACTAACGATGATTTGTCATATTTAATGCTTGAAAAACGGGTATCCTTCAAAGAACATATTCAAAGAAAAAATTATGTTTAATACTTACACAGAACAATTTTTCCAATGATTTAAAGCCTAATCATACCTTTAACAATCAAACAAACCAACTTAAGCACATATTCAAGCAAAATTCATGGGTAAACTAAGAACTAAGAACTAAGAAGTAAAGATTCAAAAACGAATTTTGAAGTATTCAGGTTAGAAACTACCTCGATTGGTTGATGAATGCCTCAAAGTGCTTCCTTAAAATTCATTAATTTCCTTAAGTATTCCAAAGATGTCTCCTGGTTTCCAAATGAAGTTTTGAAATAGAAAACACACATTCAAGTTATTGATTAAAGATAATAGCATAATTAAGCTCAAAATGACAAAGTTTAAGAAATGAAATGTGTCATCTGTTTGGGTGATAGTCTGGATTAATCTTTGGGAAATGTAACTCCACAATAATATTATCTTGATGATCCAAGGGGGTGCTAGGATTGGTCTAGCCAATATGGATTGACCATAAGTTGATCAAGCTTCAGATTTTGCATTCTCTTCATGTTTAGGCTGTCTAAAGCCATCTCCACTTTTAATATAGGCTAGAAGGTATGAGACTTGATAAATATCTTCAAAAGTATCCTCAATTGGACTTAAAAAGTATCCTGGTTTCCAAAAAAATGTTTGGATTTGTCTAAGTATGGAAAAATTCATATAAGACAAGTTCAATGCGCTCTGAGTTTGAGTTGCTGTTCCGGTTAGCTCCAAACTGATCTTATGTTGCACTGAGGTTTCAAAGACTCTTTGTTGTCGTTGTGTCTTCAAAACTGTAAAATATGCACCAAAACTCAACAAGTTAGTATTCATTCGCTTTTGGGATTTTAAGTGCTTATCTCGATGGGGTAGATGTTTGATAGGGTATGATGCATCAGGTGGGTATTCTTTTATCAACATAGATGCAATCACTCCTTTCTATGGCTGTTGATACATAACTCCCATACATGGCTGAAACTTATACGTCATGGAAAACAGAAAACAATTAAGGTAAATTGTTTCTTTATTGTTCAAAAACATAGTGGAATTATTGTGGCATTGTCCACCAAAGTCTTGATGCTGGTTCTCCTTGAATGAATTGAACACTTGATTTTCTTTTGTTGAACTTAATTTCAGAACCTCTATTAGTATTGTCTTATCCCATATGCTCCGGTTCATGATTCACATTATGTTCAAGAAAATTCATTGTCTTTATAGGTGTTGCTTCTTGATCCAAAGTAATCTCATATGTGCTTGAAACATGTTCAATCTATGATTTTTTAGTTTGGCTTTGTTTTGGCTCTTCTTGGTATTCACACAAACTGATTTTTTCCTTCTTTGGCTCTTCCCTGAACATTGCTTTTCCTCTTGGGCAAGAATTCAGAACCTCAAATAACCATGTTTTATTATCATTCTTTGGTTCCCAAGTAGTTGAATCTCCAAAGATAAAATTCATATACTCAAGCCTTCTTTGGATTGCTTTATTTTCTTTAGCAACAACAACTCTTTCCTCTTGGTTTTTTACTTGGACAACAAGTTCTAAGGAGGTTTCTTCTTGTTCCTGTTCTGAGATTTGCTCAATTTCCTTGGCAGTAGTAGTATACTGATCACAAGTGTTAGTAAAATCTGAAGTAAAAAGAGTAGGAGTAGAGATAACTAATTCTTTGGATTGAACTTTCTGAATGTAGTTTGGTTTATGACTGAAAGCTTTAGGATATTCTTCCTTATCCAAGTGAGAGTGAGATTTTAACGATTGAGAAACAATGTTGATGGATCTTTGCTGCTTTTGAACTCGTTTGCTTTTACTCTTTGGGTAATGAAGTCTTTCTTACCTAAGTGCATCTAGTTGTGTGTTAATCTTATGCTCCATTCTTGCTGTGAAGTCTTCTACAAATTTATGCTCTATGAGACTAAGCCTACTCATTAAGTCTTCAAAGTTTGCCATTGTTCCTTGCAAAATAACGCAAACTAAATACTAGCACTTGATTTCTAAGAACGAATTCAAAAATCAGAATGAGATAAATTACTAAAGATCATATACATAACCAAATATGCAGCACACATTTCTTCAGCAATCAAATCTTTTTGTAACTCAACTAGAACTAATTCTAATATGATGATTGCTACTCTGAATGCTTCTCCAATGGTTTTGAGGCCGATGAAACAAAAATGTGGTGAATGATACTTCTAAGAGCTGCGGAATGACTCTTAGACTATCTGGATTTGACTTGTTATGTAGAAACAAATACTGAACATAAACAAGACCAAAATGATCAAACAAGATTAAGAGAGAATTCTTAAGTTTGTAGAAAAAGAATTTGATGATTTTATTGATAGATTTCATCCAAATATAAAGGGAAGAAGGCTATACATGCACAGCTTCTTGGACATACACAAAACATTTTTTTTAAAAAGGCTCCCATGCAAGTTTAAATTGTGTCTTGATTTTAAAAACGAAAATAAGATAAAAATGGGTAGAAATGGGCGTAAGTGTCATCAAGAGGCCTTGTATAAGTGTCACGAACAAGCCTCATTAAAAACCTAGTTTGGAAAACCCAATGGGACAAAACTAAACCAAGAAAAATAGTGCAAGCCACAACACCTCTCTTGATGAATATCTACGCAGCTTGTATCACAACCAATGTGATTAGATTAGCATACACTATATTTCCTGAGATAGTATAGAGAAGTTGTTGAAGTGTACATTTAAGTCCAAGACTTTTATTCTCTTCTCCTTTCCTCTTGATACTTTTCCTAATGCTCCAGCAAGTTGTTTAGCCTTTGATCTTGTTATTATTCCAGGTTGAAACTCCAAAGTATCCTTATCTACAAGCTTATTCTTATCTTCAAGCTTATAAACTCCTTGATCCAAAACTGCTTCCTCAAGTTCTAGTTTAGTGTCGGTCAGGATCATATCATTATCCAAAAAGAATAAACAGAGTATAATCTTTCTCTTAGAACAAAGAAAATCTTATTTTCAAACATGATTCTATTTCGTGTACTGCTTCTGCCCTTCTTGACTTGTCTTTTGTATTAGCAGAAGGAATAAGTCAGATTGTTCACATGGCTGCTCAAAAAATACAATTGATTTTTGAAACCAAAGCTCGGTGATACGAGTCTTGTGTTGTAACTTGTAACCATCTCAGGGGCCAAGATTATCCATGTCTATAACATCGCCATTGAAGGATTCTCGGTTCGATTAATGCCAAGAGATGTTGAACGTCTCCTCCTTCAATTTGAAGTCATTTTAGTCTTTCTGAAGCTCCATTATAAGATGATGACTACGAGGAGTCCATTTTCCTAGGTCTCGACTACCTACAAAAAAAATTTCCCAAGAAACATCTTTGTGAATGATGTCATCATCAGCATTATAGATACAGGAATCTGGCCATAGTGCCGAAGTTTCAGCGACAATGGTTTTGGTCTGCTGCCGAGAACTTGGAAAAGTGGGTGAGAAGATGGCACAAGATTTACAGTTTCTTTGCGCAACAAGAAAATGATCGGAACATGTTTCTTCTTAAAGGTTTTCAAGGCAGGGATGGGTCCTATTGAAGATAAGTAAAAATGTCCTAGATATTCTAGTGGCCATGGAACCCACGTTTCGTCAATAAGTGTTCAATCGGTAGTTAAACATGTTCCCAAAAATAAGCTAAATAAATGAATGACGGTTATTAAAAAAAAGTGAACGAAAAAGTAGCTTTGAGAGTAACAAGATTGTATTAGATGAATAAGAAATAAATAGTTAGAATAATACTCCCTTCCAACCTTAAAAGAGGATGTTTTAAAATTTACTTTTGTTTCTAAAATTATGATGTTTTATGTGAAAACACTTTAAAAGAAAAACATAAAATAAAGAAAAAGTTGTTTTCCTTACTCTACGTAAAAACTCCAAAATATCATTTATTTAGAAACATAGTAGCTCACAATTTATGAGTAGGGTCATATATATTAGGGCATATGAATATTAGTTGATTTTTTCTCTCTGGTATAACTAATTATATCAAATATTTTCGAGGAAACGATCATCTCAAATTAATGAGAATATTTCTATAACATCTCAATAAATATGTTATAAGCATTGAAATAAGGAAAGTGTAAGTTGAAAACATGAAAGAGATGCAAAACATAAACAAAATATGAGCAAAACATAAGTAAAATATAAGCGAAAATTTTTGAAAAATCAAAACAACACAAAATAAATAAGATTAAAGCCAATTCATAAAATATTAAGTAACTAAAATGAAGGTAATATCTTATAAACCTTAAAATAAAAATAAGGACATCTTATCATTCACATTTTTTCATTTCCAAGAGACAAAAATGTTTTCCTAATTCTGATGAGTAAAAAAACTACCAAACTCAAATATTCTAAGATAACTTGATCATATAAATATTTGATTATTTATTTAATCTAAGGAATTGAACTGATTATTTATATACTCTAATCAATCAAAAAAATACTTCTTACATTTCTTTTTAAAGGACTTTTCACATTTTTAAACAACAACTAATGAATCCATCGTCTTTCCAACTAATTTTTTTAAGAAAATGTGTTTTCAACTAATCTATTTATGAAATATTGGCCAAAAAAGACTCGGATGGAATTTTCAAGTGAGCTCACTGAATTTAATAGTGATTTCATTGTTGGTGTCATTAACATTGGAGTTTGACTAAAGATGAAAAGTATGATGAATTTGGCTCCATGAATTACCATAGTTGGTGCTAGCACAATTACTCCGAATTTTATGGCAATCACAATCATGAAAAACGAAATACCCTTTATTGGATTATTATCTTTATCTAAACGCTCACATAATTTACCCATTATGCTAGTCCTTTTAGTTTATACTTAACTTGACACCAACATCAACAATAAACTTGTTACAATAAATTAAGGTTAAATTCAATTCATCAATATCAAATAATTTAAAAGAAGGTAATATTTTCCAANTCACATAATTTACCCATTATGCTAGTCCTTTTAGTTTATGCTTAACTTGACACCAACATCAACAATAAACTTGTTACAATAAATAAGGTTAAATTCAATTCATCAATATCAAATAATTTAAAAGAAGGTAATATTTTCCAAACCATAAAATAAAATAAAAGAATAACGAAGCGCGTATAGATAAATTGTATCGTAGAATAATTGTGCTTATAACATGTTATAATTAGACCATTTTTTCTGATGAACAAATATGAAAGAAAACTTACAATCGAGAAATTTGGGAACATAAATTTGAAATAATATTCAAATTTGAGAGAGAGAAGAGTGTAGGGAGCATATATTGGATTTGGTTGGTATATTACAAATGAGTAGTAAGATCTATTCATAGTTGAAATAGTTATGGAAGTAATGTTGGACTCCATACTTTGCCCAGTTGAGCTATTAATTTGCTTTTATAATAAGAATTATTTTTCAATTTCTTATGATTTCTACTTGTTTCATTAACTTTACTAATGTCTTGGTACATAGAACTTTTTTGAATGCAAAATTTACCATAAATGGAATCTAGTTGAATAATGGTTCAACTACTTTTCCCTCCAATATAACAACATTTTGACATCAACTTTATCTTCGGCATAATATTATTATAACAACTAAACATATTTGAATTTTATATTACAAATGTATATAAAAGTTTCACATATATAATTTTTAAAATTATGTATTATCTAAAATCATATTTCGACAAAAAAAAAAAAAAGAATTTCCTCTCACAAAAATGACTTGTAAGCTTTCTTCTCTTTGACACATCATCTTACACATTAACTATTTGATAATACAAAACTATTTAAATCTATCGTCTCTTCTTTGATCACTATTACTCCTCTCATCTTCTTGATGCTTATGTGGACACAAACTCCTATCTATACGCCACCTGTGGGGTTATTTTTTCGTCGCTCGATATGGTAGATTTTTTCTGCTTAGATCTCATCTGATCATCTCTTTACGATGTTTAGATGATCACCCACGTTTATACGTCGATTTTTCTTTTAAATATATTTTTTCTGTTTTTTGTTTTACTGAATGTGTAATATATTTTAGAAATACGTTTTGATTTATTTTATTGTGTACTTTTTTATCTCAAAAAGAATAGATCTTATTGGTTGAAGAGATATATTATATATGTTTATCCATAATTTATATTACATTGGAAAGTTTAGATCATGATATTTTTATTTACAAAGCTAATTTAATGGATCATTATAATACTACAACTAATTAAATATTAATTTTGTAATTCGTTTTCAAAAAGTATTTCAGTTATCTTCAATCGTTTTAGTATTTGAAGTCAGTTTAACATTATTTTCATAGAATAAAGTAAGTCATGTAACTAATTATTCATACAATATATATATATGATTAAGAAACCGTAACATGTTACCTTGTGATTAATAAACTAAGTGATCATCTTGATAACTAGTCATAGAGATTGACAATAAATCTCGTATAGTTGATTTAAATGGACAGAAAAGAATCATCATCAAAAGTCATGCCATCATCTTTACTCCTACAAAAAATCAAATAAACCAAAACATCAACTACAATACTTTTTGTTTTCTATTTTCAGTTAAAAGATACAGTAAAACTAATACAAAAAGAAAATATATCATCATCTTTACCTTTTGGACATGTAAATATACTTTCTATGCTTTGGTGATGGTCAAATCAACGGAAAATTCACCCTTCAAGCGCTACTTCATGTGTACCAAAAAAACGGTAATTGGTTACCCTTTTGAAATTAAATCAAATTGAATTTAGATTTCGAAATGAATCTTTAATTTCGAATTGTTAATTAAATAGCTCGTGAATCTATAATCATTAATTGTAATTCAATAGTTTGGATTTGCTATGAATTGTTAATTTCGAATTGAATTATATGAATTGATATTGGATCGGGTCCTCGTCGACACCAACTGGCTCAATCACTACCCTTCCACCCTTGCGGTTTTTGGAGAAGTCAATTTTTCAGATAACTCTCCAAATTGTGTCTATATGGACATGACTTTGGAAAGAAAAAAGAAACCGTTTAAATTTATAAACTCTCTTTTGCAACATGAAGAATTTATTTCTCTTATTAAGCTCTTATGGACTACACTTCATTTCGTAGGAACTAAGCAGTTCACCTTCTCCAAAAAACTAAAATGGCTCAAGAACATAATTAGAAACTTTGCAAGGCGAAACGTTTCAAATATCGAGCAACGAGTCTCTGAAGGATAGTGTTCCAAAGTTCAGAGAAAAGAAATTGGATAGACAAAGTTGAGAGGCTAGTGAAGTCACCTAGGAAAGAAGATGAATGTTAATGCTTAGCCCATAAATAATATTCAGTAAACAATTTCCATTTCTATTTCTTTTCATATGCTTTTTATCAATAATTTTTGGTTAAAAATTTGAACAAAACTGAATTTATTTCTTTTTATATCAATATCCACAATTTTAAATTGTTAGGTTTTCATATTTATTTTGGATGTCAATAACACAAGTTAGGAAACAATGTGTTACAAAAGTAAACTGAAGAAACGTTTATGGATATATATATATATATATATATATATATA
>OVBE01017703.1:0-10317 GCA_900406425.1 Iberis pinnata
TATATATATATATATATATATAACTTTGACGAAAATCAAAACATATTTAAGTAATTATTTTGTAAATGTTAACTATATATGAAAATTTCTAACCGAATCAATAAGTTAAAAATAAATATTATTTTTTGGTTGATTAATAAGTTACTTGTGAAAAATATTAATAAGTTAAGTACTAGTGTTTTACCCATCCCATGGGCGGGTAAGTGGATATAACTTAAATTAAAAATATTACAAATAAAAGTTTGAACAAAATATAATAAATTTTACATTAATTTGTATTTTTAGCTACACTCAATTTTTTGGATATAATTTCATAAAATTTGTTGAGAAAGTGTAAGGTCATTTTGTAAGAAATTATTAAGCAATAACAACAATTGTAATGTTTACTTTTTAAAATTTTTATATTCTTTGTGCAAAACATTCTCTTATCATGTATTTTTAAAATTTTATCAAGAATCTTGAAACTATTCTCAAACAAAATATTCAGTATTTTTAAGTAGCCAATTAGTATTTTCTTGAATTTTTCTCTATATTATTTATTTAGATAAAATCATAATATAATTTCATTTTAAAATTTACTATGACATGATTTATTGAAAAATTCAATAAAAAAATTTTCTTGAACCACAAGATATAAATACAAAACATATATATGTATATATATATTAATGTCTTGTGAAGTTGTGCTTAATTTTTCTATAATAACACCTTACAAAAACATTTGACATGATTTTATGAAAAAACTAAAATGTTACATTCAACAAATTAAATTAATGAAAATCGAGTAAGCCTTATAACCTATGTTATATTGGGTTGGTGATTACTTCAAATTAAAAAGATAATAACAAAAAATAAAATAACTTTAAACTAACAGATGAGTTTAGATGTGTAATATACAATTCACAAATTTTGGGGGTTTATATATGTTTTGATTGTTGAAAATTTACTACGTTAACTAAGTTTGAGCTTTAGCTTAGAGTATTTTAATGATATTTAATTTTAATCTTCCGTTTAGTTTTGTGATATAATAGAAGGGAAAACATGATTTTCATTTTTTATGACCAGGGAGTTCTGGGGCGAAGCTCGTACATCTCTTCAACTTACTTCTTTAATTTACTATTTTAAGCATGTTTTACTCGCCAAAAGATTTATATATTTGTTACCTTCTTCTTTCTTATACCATCTAATTCCAATACAATTTGTATGCATATATTTTTGAGGTTGTCTTGTAATTGCACTGTTAAAATCAATTGCTCGTGAAACTAGTTCTGAAAATTTAACAATCTGATACTAATTAGTTTGTATCAGAGTCTTTATAAATATAATAGACGTTGTGAACTTGATATAATCCCATCTATGTATAGTGACTTTTCCGTTTTCATCATTTACATCCTTACTCGACTGTCTCCTCTTTTATAGCTTTTTCGACCATGCCAGTTTTGATTTGCAAGTTGATTGAAAAAATCCTACACCACCAAAATATTATTCTGAGGAATGTAACAGCAATGCATTAAAAGCCACAGAAAAACGCCAATATTAATATGCTTCTATTTTGAAGTACAAGTGTCGGAGGAAAATACTCTTGAAATAAGAGAAACCTCATGAGAATTAAACTAATCACACCAATATAAAGTGTACTGCATGATTTAAAATGTTATAATACTTTAAATACAAAAAGTTGGTGTGGTACTTTTGGAACAAATTAAGGTATATGAAAATTTTAGGAAAAAAACATATCTTCTGTGATATTTTTTTTAAGAATACCCTTTTTAAGAACTAATTAAAAAAAAATGAAAAAGGGATCCGAGTCCCTTCTTTTGGATCAAGTGGGTTTTATAAAATTATTATAATAACAATTATAATGAATTAAGACTGTATGAACTTTTTGATATTTTTCATCACAATTATAATGGGTTTTTGTAAATTTGATAATTTTTGTGTTTTCGAATGTTTAGTTCAAAGTTTTTCGTGTAGATGAGGAAAAATAAAAATTTTACGAACTTAATGTTAATACTTTTTTACTTTTTTCTAAAGATATTTAATTGTGTCTTGGGACAATTACTCTAGGTGTAGTCTACTAATCTACTTTTTTCTTTAATATTTTATTAAATTGGTAAAGTTCACTATTTCATTATTATTCTTCGTTAGAATCTCACGTACATATATTTACAAATATATATCCCCGTATGTTTACATATATTTGTTTTTTTGTTGTTGTAATGCAATACTTTATTTCCAACAAAAAAACATTTACAAGAGTGTTGGGTTTATAAACTAATTAAAGCTAAAAATACGGTAATCATTGTGTTCTAAATCTAAACCAGTCTTGAAGCAAGTCTTGAATTGGCAGAACTCTACTAACTCTCAGAAAAGTAATCTTGTTCTTGATTGAATGTTCGATGAGTCTAATAAGCAGAGGTGGAGGGGTCGTCGGCTTCCCATGTCTTCTCTTGTTCCTTTCAATCAATATATTATGGAAACAACTTTGAAATATCCATTTAATGAGAAGTGTAGCAGACGAATATGAGATCGTTGGGATGCGATCTATAATCTGATTCCAATCAGACGTGAATTGCTGGAGAAGGATAGGTTTCGCCAGCGAGACCCAAATCTGATCCGAGTAAATGCATCCAAAAAATAGATGATCTCGAGTCTCTAAGTGTTGTTGGCAAAAAGTGCAGGAAACAGAGGCATTACTGTTCCACATAGCTATTCGATCTCCGGTGGCTAGTCGGTTCCACATGGCTAGCCATGTGATAAATGTGTGCTTTGCGAGAACCAGACCAGCTTTGTCCATGTACAGAGCGGCTTGGTCAATCGAATTTGATTCCAAACTTGAGATGTGATAAACTTGGTTGTTAGTGAACCATTGTGTTTACGCCATTGAGTAAGGTCTGGTGGATCCATTGGAAATGGAATTGTAAGAGTTTGCAGGGACTGAACTAGGAAGACAAGGGACGAGTTTTGTTGCCTACGAAATTGCCAAGATAACCTGCTAGCTTCAGCAACTGTCACTGGTGCCGGTAAGCGCAGTGCTTAGAAGCCCCGGAAGCCAACGAGATCATAGAGTATGCCTAAAGGTGACCAAACATCAAGCCAAAAAGAATTTTGAGTGCCATTACCCACCTTTATGCTGATGAAAGGAGCAGCTACGTCCCGAAGCTTTTAAATTTTTTTTCAAATCCATGAACCATTATCTGATGAGATATTCCATATCGAGCCCAACCGGATCAAGTGGATTCTGACCCAGTTAACCCAAAGAGAGTCACGAGATGTCAAGATGCGCCAAAGTAGCTTTAGACCATACACTTTATTTGTTGTCTTTAAAATCTGTAATCCTAATCCACCTTATGCTTTACGATAACATAACTCATTCCAAGCAATCTTAGCTTTAGTTGTTGACATTTCAGAACCAGACCACAGAAAAGCTGCTGAAAGTTTCTCTATTTCTTGAATACATCCACTAGGCAGCCTAAAGGCTGAGATCCAGAAATTGGTAAGGCTTCTTATAACCGAGTGAAGGAGCTGTAACCTTCCAGCGAAAGATAGGAATTTGACTGACCATGATTGGAATCGTTGTTTTATTCGGTCTATAAGAGGAGCAAAGTCCTGGAGATTCATACACCGCGTTGTCAGGGGCAGCCCCAAATATCGCAGTGGTAGAGCTTCAAAGACCAGGCCAAAAGATGTCGAAATTTCCTGTTTGAGTTGTTCATTCAAACCACCAGAGAATATACTAGACTTTGAGACATTAATAGTTAAACCAGATTGTCTAGAAAATTGCCAAAATATCCTAAAAACTTCTGCAATTGAGTCAAGTGTGCCTTTGGTAAATACCATTATATCATCGGCAAAGCACAAATGTGTGAGATTTAATTCACCACACTTTGGATGATATTCCAGCCTGCCAAGTTCAGCCGATTGGTCTAGTAGAGCGGATAAAACGTTCATGCCCATGACGAAGATATATGGCGAAAGGGAACAGCCTTGCCTCATACCTCTTTTACTTTTAAAAATCCACAGAGCTCAGCATTGACTTGAACATAATACCAGGCGGTTGATATACATGTGTGGATCCATTTAATAAATAATTCAGGGACCTGAATTGCCTGCAAGATGGAAACTAATAAATCCCATTGAATTGAATCGAAAGCTTTTGCTAAATCAATTTTTAAGGCACATCTTGGAGATATCTCTGGCTTATGGTAGTTGGTGACAAGTTCAGTTGCAAGAAGAAGATTTTCCATCAATAATCTGCCTTTTACAAAAGCAGATTGATTAGGTTGTATAAATCTTGGCAATATCTGTTGCAACCGATTTGCTAAGATTTTTGAGATGCTTTTGTATAGTATGTTGCAACGGGATATTGGTCGATAATCTTTCATCTTCATAGCTTCTTCATGTTTTGGGATGAGAGCCAAGATTGTTGAATTGACACTATGAGGCATATAACCGTTACTAAAGAAAGAGTGAATAGCAACCATGAAATCATCCCCGAGTACTGGCCAAGCAGTAAGGAAGAATTCTTTGGTGAATCCGTCAGGCCCGAGGGCCTTATTGTTTGGTAAAGATTAGAGGCAGGCAAGGACTTCAGCATTCATAATTGGTTTAATCAGCTTATATCCAAGCTCAGTGTTGCATCTAAAAGTGAATAATGAGGCTAAGGTGGAGCTGTCAATACCCGTATAGTCTTTTGGCTGAGCTTGTAAGAAAGCATTGAACAAATTTTCAGCTTCTTTCTTTATATCAGCTGGTGAAGTAGAGAGTTCTCCTGATGGTGTCTTGATGATTCGTATTTAATTTTGTTGCTATTCTAGTACTGGCTACTAGGTGAAAATATCGGGCATTCTTGTCACCTTGTTTGAGCCAATGGACTTTGCTTTTTGTCGAAAGAATGCTTCTTCTAAGTCAGAAACAAGATTCCAATGAGACCATGCAGCAGTTTCTGATTCAAAAGTGACTGTAGAGGGAGCATTATGGGCAGCTTCCTGACAGTTGACAAGATTGTCATAAGCCTCTTTAGATTGTCTGGGCAGATTTCCAAATTTGGTGCGATTTAGATGCCTTAGGGGAAGTTTAAGGTGCTTGAGTTTCTTGTGAAATATGTGTAATGCCATATGAGATAGAAACAGAGGTGCAGAGGTGAGCCAACTCTGTTGTACTGTTTGCAGGAAGTCATCATGCGTAGTTAATATGTTCAAAAACTTGAAAGGCCGATGTACTGAGGTTGAGTCTTGAGTGAGAATAACAGAGCTTCTAAAATGATCTGAAACCCCACCCGAATCAAGCAAGGCCAATGATTGCAGGAAAAATTGTGTACCAGTTGGAGTTAATAAAGACTCGGTCTAGTTTCTTACAAGTAGGAGAGAGATCTCTTTTGTTGGACCAGGTAAAGAGAGGTCTCCAATATGCAAGATCCATTAGGCCACATGAAGCAAGCATATATTTGAACTCTGCCATTCCCGGAGTGAACTGAGAGAAACCAGAATGTTCTAACAAACATTGGGTTTCGTTGAAATACCCAAGTAATAGCCACAGTTTTGATGTGAAGAGAGGGAGTTAACTGTGATCGTGTAGATCCTTCCAGAGTATAGATCTTTCTTCAGCCGAGTTTGAAGCATAGATGAATGAGACCAAAAAGTTGAAATTGTTGCCTGCATCAGCAACAGAACATGTGATCAATTGTGCAGACTTGAACATAGGTGTGAGGATAACCGAAGGACTCCAAACTACCCAGATTCGACCAAGAGGATTGAATTCATAGTTAAACATAGAAGACCAGCCGAGAAAAGCAGAAGAGAAGATCCGGTTTGCATTAGTCTCTTGAACACACGTTTCAAGAAGGCAGCCAAAGGAGAGAGAGGAATTCAATCTCCATTGATTGACAATTTGATGTTTTGATGGTTTATTAAAACCCCGCATGTTCCAAGAGAACACAACCATTTAATGCCTCTTTTGATTTCCCCTCCTATTCTTAGTAGTTGGAGCATTGTCTTTTGTCTGATCCTTGCCTAAATTAATTGAGGAGGTGTTTTTTGTTGAAGTTTTTGAAGCTCTCATAATGGGTACCCGAGAGGCAGTCTGCTGAGAATCAAGAGTGGAGTTTGTATCTATGTGTGAGCTATCATTTGGCCCATGCTCTACTGTATCAATGAAACTAGTAGAATCTTGTGGAATTTCCCCGTCTTCTAGTCCCAGAGTTGATGTACCAGCCTCATCAAGCAAAAATGAGAATCGAGATGGGGATATATTAATAGAGTCTTTAGTTCTCTGTGTGATTAAGTGAGCCAGTAATTCACGACTGGCACCTTTTGGTGAGATAGTAGTCCATGTGGGTTGGTGTTCCACTTCTGGTACTATACCGTTGGTCTCTTGAATCAAAGATTGTTGGTAAGGATGATTTAGAGGTTTGCTTCGAAGTTGAGATATGAGGAGGGTCCACTACAGTAGTTGTGGATTGAGCTGGCAAGGCTGGTGTATTGGATGGTTCTGAGGTAAAGACCTTATTAACCTCTAGAATGGTTGGTTTAGGTTGTGTTAAGAGTTGAGTTGAGGCTTGAGTTGAAAGACACACATCAGAGAGGTGGCCCCATTTGGTGCAGTTTGAACATCTTGATGGTAACCATGGATAGTAGACATCAATGTCTGTAGTGAATCCCTTTTTGTTATCTAGGTGCAAATGTTTTGGTAGGTCTTTGTGAGATATGTGTTGATAAAAACACGGGCATAATCGAATGTATTGCAAGCCAGTGTGGATGGGTGAAGGCGTTTGGGATCACCAATAGCACTACCAATCCATTGGAACCCTTTAATCGACATTAGTTGAGGTGGAACATTTTTTAAATCTACCCATAGGGGTATTGACTCAAGAGCAGGAGGAGCAGACAAAACTTCAGGGTGCCATTCTGTGACAAGGAGTGGAACTTCTACAATGCTCCAGAGACCACGAGAAAGAATCTTTTTTCGAATGGTTGAATCAAGAACTTTGAATTTGTATGTATTGGAATCAATCGCATGAACATCAATCTTCAAATTTGTATCCTCAAAAGTCCAAATTTTGTTCATAATGACGTGAACCTTCGCGATATAAGGAGCTGAGTCAAGAAATCGCCCAATAATGAACGGCTTTCAAAGTTGATCTTGGTCTTCGAGAATGTCATCTGGAATGGACAGCGAGGCTTCGCCATTGGAGAAGTGGGTTTCAATGTTCTGTTTCATTAGAGAACCAGAGGAAGAGCCAGCAATAGTGGCCAAAGAGGATTTTGAAGTGAGGCTAGAAGTTGAAGGTAATTTCTGAGAAGGGGGATTTGGTGGATCCGGTGGGGTTTTTCCGTCAGCCATGACGATGAGAAGGAGAAAAGAAACAAGAAAGGCGGTTGTAGAAAAATATGTTTACATATATTTGATCTTTTCATTGAAAGAAAATTCGACGTCCGGACTTGAATTTTAGGAGACCCTTCTTAATTTTGTGTTTTGACGATTTTCATACTTCGATCACGTTGAAAAGGATTTTCAAGGGTTTTTATATCCCGTGATTGAATGGATTCCCGGTTTTCTCTCTTTCACAATGATTGAGCGTCTTCTCCTTGGTATAGAAATCGCGATCTCTCGATCACTAGTTTTGGGGATTTACCAGAAAATTGTGTAGCTTTAATTATGGAGAATTTGGATCCGGTCGAGATTTGTTGATTCTCGAAACTAAGCAGGGCTTTTCGTGGTGCTTCCTGGGATGATCTTGTTTGGGAATCGAAGCTTCCTCCAGACCATATTATTATTTTTATGGATCGAAGAGTCACTAATTGTTTGTTTCTAGTAAAAAAGTTAGAGATAGATCAAGTATTCCAAAGTTTTCCATTAATGGTCGGAGTTTTCTACATGGCTTTCTACTTGTTTTTCTGACCACTTGATACGGTTCGAGAGTTATTCATTAATGGTCGGAGTTGTCTGCAATACTCTGTTTCTTATATTTCTGACCATTCGATACAATGTTTGATGAATGGCGGCTTGATTAATTTTCCATTGCTTTTGAATTTCTGATGATTCTTAAAAAGAATTAAAGAGTGGTGACAAAAATTTTAGATCCAAAAGACGTGATTTTTAGGAAGAAACACAACCACTAAATCATGACTTTTTATTATGTTTTAGAAGACAGACACGTGTTAGATAAAGAAGCAATGTAACCCAAATTTTATTATATGTATAATTTTAATTTGATAAAATAATCATATAATATAATTAAGTTAACTTTATGGGGCATTCTCAAAAATACCACAAAAATTAGATATTTTCTAAAAATACCACACACTCCCAAAAGTTTCAAAAATGCCATATTTTTTCCAAAAATACCATAAAAATGTATTTGTTCCAAAAATACCAAAAATTTTGAAATAGCTTCAAAATTTTAAATTTAAACCCTAAACCTCCAAAACCAAACCCACCTCCTTCAAAACTAAACCATAAACTCTAATTAGTGAACCCAAACCCAAAATTTTAAATTTAAACCCTTAAAATTCATGTTTTATTTTTGTGGTATTTTTGGAACTTTTGGGAGTGTGTGGTATTTTTGAAATTTGAACTTCTTTTGATGGTATTTGAAAAAATTCCTCTAACTTTTATTAGAATGTTGATAGTAGGATTTTTCAGGTCCTAAGGAGATCAATTCCCCATCATTGTAGTATAGATGAGGTGTCAATCCAAATGGTGTGCACTAGCAATCAAGATTGCAATGGATGCTTCTAAGTCAAGATAAACAGTAAAAATGGGTGGTTTACTAATAGATTCTAAGTGAAATGAAACATGTTGGAACTCAAAAGCATAAACAGAGAAAAATGCATAAGATGCTAGAAATGCTAAAATGTAAAAGCAGAGGGAAAAGCAGAGAAGGGAAGGATGTAATCAAGTGTAAAGCAGTTCCTGAGGACAAAGGCTAATCAACCAGAGATCCGTCCCAATCTACCTAAGCACCTAACATACCTCAAACAACAATGAGCTATCCCTAGACGATAGGTTCATAAGTAACCAAGTCCAATCCCTTGAAAAATGGAATCAACCTAAGCAATCACCAGACCTAACTCCCGTTAATGGTACACTACCTAAAAGGCATTAAGAACCAACCTACCAAATCCAAAAATCCCCCTAGACATCTAACCCCTTAGTCTGAGATGCATATCCTAAGCATCTAAGGTGTTGCGTAAGGATGAGCTAATCTCTGAAATCACCATGATCATACATTCCATTAAACGCTTTTCGGGCGCTGGAATGCCCAAGATCATATTTCGATTGGTGTGAAAGAAACCAGCATTAAGCACAATGAAACAGAAGGGATGTATATTCAAACAAGCTTAGGTGCCTAAGGTGAGATCAGGACATCAACCCTAGTCTACCCCATCCTCGGGAACTTCAGGAAACTACTCACTACTCATGGGAATGAAAACATGAAAAACAGGAATGGTAACTTTAAAGCTAAACACGATGATCAAAGGTTAAACAGTTGAAGAACAGTAAGAACTCAAACTCAGAAAAGAAAGAACAACAATGGAACAGTAACAAACCCAGAAAACGATCAAAGCTTAAAACAGAAGATTAAAAGCAAAAACAGAAGATCAACATGCACCAGATAAAAAACAACCTAAAACTAAGCAGGAAAGTAAAAGAAAACAGTAGATTAGCATAAACTTAAAATATTCTGGGTTTTTACACCAAGAACACCAAGAAAAACAAAGGAAATGAAAACCTAAGAGAAAAACCTAAAAAGGAAACAAAAACAAGACTTGGTAAAAAGGAGGCGCTTTAGGGCTTTTATAGTGTTCAGAAAAAAGCTCTAAATCGCATTAAAGACAAAAACTAATCATTGGCTTGGATCTTGAGTCAGGTCCATTCCGGATTTGAGTTGGTCGGGTCGGAGCGTGCTTGGCTCGAGCTGAGAAGAATGCGTGATCGATCCAGAGGTTGAAGTGGGATCGATCCAAGGTTGAAGCTAGCTTGAGATCGGGATCGATCCAGTGTTGAGGTTGAGATCGATCTGGAGGTGAGTGTGGGATCGATCTGGGATCTATCCGGGCTGAGAGTTGAGATTGATTTGGGATCGATCCAGACTTGAGGTTGAGATCGATCTGGAATCGATCCAGGCTTGGGCTAAGATCGATCCAGTCTTCGGCCTGGGATCGATCCAGTTGTGTCCAAAGATCGATCCAGGTTGAGTGCTGAGATCGATCCAGTCTTGTCTCGGAATCGATCCAAGTTGAGTGCTGTTCCATTCCATATTTTCTGCTCTTTTTCTGAATTCTCACAAAACCATCCTGAAAACTCCTGAAAGTC
>OVBE01017704.1:0-10317 GCA_900406425.1 Iberis pinnata
GATCGATCTCTGCTGAAATGAGATCGATCTCTGCTGAAATGAGATCGATCTCTGCTGAAGTGAAGTGAGATTGATCTCTGGCTGAACTGAGATCGATCCTGAGCAGAGTGAGATCGATCTTGAGATCGATCCTGAGCAGAANCAACTTTAAACATGCTAGATGCAATCCTAAAGAGTTAAAAAGTGATAAGAAATGTTATGTACAAACCATGAAATTCAAGTGTTATCACAAAGTAAGAGTCATAAGACCGGGTAAAGCAAGAAAGATAAGAATGTGGAACCAAGCATGGCAGGCTTGGGGAAAACTGGTCCGATCGGTCCTGTGATCGGGAACCAGACTGTGGGAACTCAGATTGTGGGTAACAAGGATAAGAGTAAAGTTGCAGGTGATAATGAGGAACTTGTTGAGACTTCTACCGCGGAAAAACATAACTCAAAAGATGATGCTGAGGTAAACCGCCCGGATGGTCCAACAACCCAAGTGATTTGGGAGGCCTTGCAAGCAATGGCCGCAAAGTTTGAGCAGTTGGGCCTGTTATTACCATTAGTTGCGAAGCCTATTGGATCTTCGAGAGGAATCCTTACTGCGATCCCAATAGGTACGGTGTTTCTTGGTGATATGAATGAGGTGGTTAAAGTAGTCGCCACTAAGTCCTCTAAGAGGAGGGAGAAAGTTGATTACTTGAGTGTGTTGGAGCACGTCTCAAAGTTGGGAACTAAACATTCCCGGGGAAGTGCAAATCCAATTTAAGCGGATGAATGGAAAAGTAGACTGATAAGGAACTTCAGTGTTCTACTAGGTGTCCTTCTGACTATCGGAAGGACATAGCGGTCCACTTCCCGAAAGGAGATGTGCATAATTTGTGGTTAGCCTTGGAGAAGCGCATGGGTGAAAAAGAGATTACCTTTGCCGACTTTGATGCAGAATTCAACCGCAAGTACTTCCCAGTAGAAGCTTGGGATAGGATAGATGGAGCTTTTCTAGACTTGGTTCAGGGTAGCAAATCAGTCCGGGAGTATGAGGAGGAGTTTAACCGCCTAAGGCGATATGTGGGAAGAGAGCTGGAAGATGAGCAGACCTAGTTATGTCGGTTCATTCGTGGGCTTAGGGTGGAACTTCGCATTCAGTGCTCAGTTTGCACCTTCAGCTCAGTGTCTAAACTGGTGGAAATGGTTGCGATGATAGAATCAGATCTCGAGGAGGAGAAGAAGTTGGCTCGGGCTAAGAGTCATGCTAAACCTTTTGGGAATAATTAGACCAAGAATAAGAAAGGGAAGTCCGATGATGCTGGTCAAGTACAGTTAAGCGCACAGAGTGCAGAACATGCGGAAGAACGCATGGTGGAATATGCTGGAAGGCATCAGGTGCGTGCATGAGGTGCAGAAATCCGGATCACAAGATCTCTGAATGTCCACGGAAGGACCAAGGGCCAAGAATGAATGATACGGCTGGGACTTGCTACCATTGCGGAAAGGCTGGACACCTCAAGAGAGATTGTCCCAAGCTGCAAGTAGAAAGGCAAGTTGGCTTTAGGCTAGGTNCGTTTATGAATTGTCTAATGAGACCGATGAGCCAGGGAACTTCAGTGCAATCACAAGTATTCATTAAGCCAAACTGGTTAGATTATTGCATGCATTTGTTGCATGTTTGCATGCATTAGTTGCATGGTTTGCATGTCTTTAGCGCAGGGTCTAGTACATGTATTGCACAACCTGCATACAATTGTTGTATAGTCTGCATGCATTTATTGCATGGTCTGCATGCATTTGTTGCATGGTTTGCATGTCTTTAGGGCATGGTCTGGTGCATGTGTTGCACGTACTGCATGCATTTGTTGCATGGTCTATATGCATCTGTTGCTTATTCTGAGTACAAGTAATGCACTGTCTATATGCATGGTTTTGCATGAAATACAAGAGACTTACCATTCTATGTGAATGTGTAGAGACTTGAGAGATTGGGGGTGTTTTAACACACACCCTATTCGACTCAGGTGCCACGCATAGTTTCATGAGCCCGATGATGGTCGGGAAAGGCTTGTTCCAGAAGGAACAAGGAGGAAAATTAGGTATCGTACGGGTGGCCGGGGGACAAGTGATGTTCACCCTAGGCATAGTCTGCAGAATTCTAGTGAGAGTGGAGAATGTGGATATGCCAGCCGACTTGATCATCGTCCCGCTTGATAAGCATGAGGTGATCTTGGGGATGGATTGGATGTCCAAACATAAGGCCACCCTGGAATGTCACAAAGGCAGAGTCCGGTTTGAAAGGGAAGATGGATGCTTGGAATTCCAAGGGATCAAGCCAACATCTGGGAACTTAGTTGTATCAGCACTTCGAGCTGAAAGGATGTTGGAAAAGGGTTGTGAAGCCTATTTGGCCACAATCAGTGTACCGAAAGTGGGGAAAGGAGTGGAACTTAAGGATATTCCGGTTGCCAAAGAGTTTGAGGATGTGTTCCAGGCCTTAACAGGTTTACCCCCGGATAGGTTATATCCGTTCACAATAGAGTTGGAACCGCACCACTCTCAAAGGCCCCTTACAGAATGGCTCCTGCGAAAATGGCATAGCTGAAGAAGCTGTTGGATGCACTATTGGAAAAGGGATTCATAAGGCCAAGTAACTCGCCTTGGGGATCGCCTGTGCTGTTCGTTAAAAAGAAAGATGGGAGTTTCAGGATGTGCATCGACTATCGAAGGTTGAATCGGGTGACTGTTAAAACAAGTACCCGTTTTCTCGGATAGATGAGTTGCTGGATCAGCTCAAAGGTGCCACCTTTTTTTTCCAAGATTGACTTGGCTTCGGGATATCATCAAATCCCGATAAACCCAAGTGATGTGCAGAAAACGATATTTTGCACAAGGTATGGGCATTACGAATTTGTTTTGATGCCTTTTGGGAAAACAAATGCCCCAGCTGCGTTCATGAAGATGATGAATGGGATTTTCCGAGAGTTTCTGGACGAATTTGTGATCATCTTCATAGATGATATCCTAGTGTACTCGAAGGATCAAAATAAGCATCAAGGTCACTTGAGGGCTGTTCTGGAAAAAAAGTTGCGGGAACAAAAACTCTATGCCAAGTTAAGTAAGTGTAGCTTTTGGCAAAGGAGCATCGGGTTCTTGGGCCATATTGTCTCGGAACAGGGAATTTCTGTAGACCCTGAAAAGATCAGTGCGATCAAGACTTAGCCAAGACAAAAGAATACCTTGGAAATCAGAATTTTCCTTGGATTGGCTGGCTATTACCGCAAGTTTATGGAAGGATTTGCGAGTAAGGCACAACCTCTGAGCTGCTTGACTGGAAAAGATGTCAAGTATGTGTGGTCGAATCAATGCGAGGAAATCTTCTCAAAGCTTAAGGAGATGTTGACTAGTGCACCAATACTGGCTTTGCATGAGCCAGGCGAGCCATATGTGGTGTACACAAATGCATTTATTTCAGGATTAGGTTGCGTGTTGATGCAAGGTGACAAGGTCATTGCTTATGCATCAAGACAGGTGCGCAAGCATGAAGGTAATTATCCCATTCATGACTTGGAGATGGCTGTTGTTGTGTTCGCATTGAAAATATGGCGATCATACTTGTATGAAGCCAATGTACAAATTTTCACGGATTACAAAAACCTTAAGTACATCTTCACCCAGCCTGAACTGAACCTTCGACAAAGAAGGTGGATCAAGTTTGTTGCAGATTATAATCTAGACATAGCTTATCATTTGGGAAAAGCCAACTTGGTGGCTGATGCTTTGAGTAGAAGGCGGGCAGATGTCAATGCTCAAAGGGAAATTGTTGAACTGGAGCAGATGGTCCGGAGTTTGCATCTTAATGCAATCATTGCGGATTAGGAACCTTTAGGCTTAAGTGCTGCGGATAAGGCAAACTTTCTTACAAGGATCCGGATTGCCCAAGAAAGTGACGAGGACCTTAAAATAGTTGTGGGAAATGCGAAGACTGAGCATCAGACTTCGAATAATGGGACCATTATGGTGAATGGTCGGGTCTGTGTGCCTAACGTAAAGGAACTTAAGGATGAAATCCTTAAGGAAGCCCACTAGTCCAAGTTTTTTATTCATCCAGGCATGAATAAGATGTATCGGGATCTAAAACGGTACTATCATTGGGTTGGGATGAAAAGAGTTGTGGCTGATTGGGTATCAAAGTGTTCATCCTGCCAATTGATCAAGGCAGAACATCAAGTTCCAAGCGGCTTGATGCAGAACTTACCCATTCCAAAGTGGAAGTGGGATCATGTTACAATGGACTTTGTAACGGGTTTACCAAGGGCTAAGTCCAAGCGTGATGCAATCTGGGTGGTGGTGGAAAGGTTGACTAAATCTGCACACTTTATCGCCATCAAGACAACTGATGGTACCGAAGTAATTGCTGGAAAATACATTGATGAAATCGTAAGACTTCATGGGATTCCAGCAAGCATTGTTTCGGACAGAGACTCGAAATTCACATCTCACTTCAGGAAGGCTTTCTAAAAAGCCTTAGGAACGATAGTGAACATGAGTACAGCATATCATCTGCAAATAGATGGGCAGTCGGAAAGGACTATCAAACGTTGGAAGATATGTTGCGGGCTTGTGTGCTTGATTGGGGTGGTTCGTGGGAGAAGTATTTGCCTTTGGCCAAATTCTCTTACAATAACAATTTCCAAGCGAGTATTGGAATGTCCCCTTATGAAGCTTTGTATGGACGGCCTTGCAGAACACTGTTATGTTGAGCCCAAGTGGGGGAGAAAAGTCTGATGGGTCCAGAAATTATGGAAGAAACCACAAAAATGATAAAATTCCTAAGGATAAAAATGAAAGAAGCACAAGATAGACAAAAGACTTATGCTGACAAGCACATGAAGGACATTGAATTTTCAATAGGTGAATTGGTCTACCTGAAAATGATCACCTTCAAAGGAAGGGCCAGAACTTCTACAAGTGGGAAGTTAAGCCCAAGATACTTAGGACCTTTCCAAATTATGGAATAAGTTGGAGCAGTAGCATACAAGTTGAACTTGCCTGTGGAAAATGGATACATTTCACAATGTATTTCATGTATCGTAGTTAAGGAAATGCTTGGGCGAACAAGATAAGGTTGCTTCAGAAACGCCAAACATGCTCCGACCCGACTAACTCAAATAAAAAATGGACGTGATCCAAGACCAAATATTGTACTTTGTCTTTTATGCGTTTTAGGATTTTTTCTAAAAACTATATAAGCCCTAAAACGCCTCTTTTTTAGGGAGTTCTATTTGTTTTTTTACCATTTTTAGGTTTTTTTAGGTTTCTTTTCTCTCTATTTTTCCTTCTTAGTGTTCTTGATGTTAAACCCATAACCCTTTTAAATTTTATGCTAATCTTTTGTTTTCTTTTACTTTCATGCATAGTTTAGGGTTGTGTTCTATGTGGTGCATATTGATTAAGTTTTTAAGCTTTTAATCTTCTGTTTTAGCTTTGATCATTTTCCTCTGTTTGTTATTGTTTCATTGCGCTGTTCTTATTTTATGGGTTGTTGTTCTTGCTGTTCTTCATAGTTTTACTTTTGATCATGATGTTTGGTTTTGAAGTTATGACTTTCTATTTTTCTTGCTTTCATACCCATTTGTAGTGAGTAGTTTCCTTAGGTTCATGAGAATGGGGTAGACTAGTGTCGATGTTCTGATCTTACCTAAGTATCTAAGCTTATTTGCATATAGATCCCTTCTATTTTATTGCTCTTCATGCTGATTTCTTTCACACCAATTGAAATATAATTTTAGGCATTCCAGCACTCGAAAAGTGTTCAATGGAATGCCTAATCATGGTGATTTCATAGATTTGTACATCCTATCCTAAGGGATTAGATGTTTAGGGTGCTTATTGGCTTTAGTAGATTGGTTCTTCATTCCTGCTAGGTAGTGTACCATTAACAGGAGTTAATCTGGTGATTGCTTAGGATGATTCCATTTTTCAAGGGATTGGACTTGGTTGCATATGAATCTACTGTCTAGGGGTAGCTCATTGTTTGAGGTATGTTAGGTGCTTAGATAGATCGAGATGGATCTCTAGTCAATTATCCTTGTCCTCAGGAGCTGCTTTACACTTGATTGCATCTTTACCCTTTTTGCATTTTCTCCGTTTTTACTTATTCAGCTCTTTTATCCGTTTTAGCTTCTTATGCATGTTTGCTTTTATTTCTGCTTTTAGTTCTATGCATTTTCTATTCACTTAGGACTTGTTAGAAACCCCATTTTCATTGTTAGCTTGACTTGAAAGAACCATTATAATCTTGTCTGTTAGCATCACACATGATTGGATTGACACCTCATCTATACTACAACGCATGTGTATGATGGAGAATTGATCAACCCAGAGAAAAATCTTGTAATCAGTAGACACCATTAGAGGGAGAAGTGCATTCACATGGACCCTCATTCTTGCCATAGTATTTGTATTTTCCCAGCTTTCTATATATCCAATAGCATCATCAATACTGCGTAACATAGGTTCCGACCATAGATGAACCAGGATTCCCTGAATTTGGATCCAGAATGGAATCTTAGAGGGGAATGATGGCGATAAGGTAGGTTCCCATTTCTCCAAACTTATCATCCAACGTGAAAAATGATATGGCTATTGTGCAACACAATTTGGAGATCTTCTAATAGTGATCTGGAATTGTAAACATTCATTGCCAAGGTCCGATCCTAATGGTCTAGTGGATGTCTTCCAATATTTTTACATATACATCATCATCGACCATATTTTTGGGCTTGCGGGTTCGTGACACGTCCTATGAGGGTCAGAGCATGCTTTTCTAGGAGTTCAGAGTTATCAAATTCTGGCACTCTTACTCGTCCTGTTCTTGGAGGTGCTGGGTCACAAGCTAAGTCGTTTCCTTTTTCACCATAAGTAAGCCGCTTCGCCATTGTTGATAATGGATATTAGTTATGTTATCAACCGTAAAGTTTTTCACCTAAAAGTGTAAAATTTGCAGCTTAGTGTTGTAACTGTTCTGCAGCTACAAGCTGTGAAAGTTGTTGTTATTAATGAGTTCTCGGAAGCCAGAAAGGTTTTGGAGCTGAAAACACACTGTAACACGTCAATAACAAACTTAGAGGTAAGTATATCCACACCCGAATTCCATAGATATAGGATTGAAGTTCATTAGAAATGCACAATGTGAAAACTATAGTAAGAAATGTGAGGAACTCAATTATTGAAGTTGCAATAGAAATACTACCGAGACAAGGAGTGAACAAAGAATACCTAAGAAGCCTGGTGAGGCTCTCATGCACGACGATCTTCGTTGGAGACTGCTTTAGATGAGGTTTGAATTTTGAAAACGAACTCACATAGGCAAGGGAAAGGAGAAAAATGGATCTCTAAAAGGAAGTAGTCCTAGAAGAAGAAAACATTGGAATTTGTGTTTGGGAGAATTTTTTTATGAGTTATGCTCGATTTCGGAAAATTTTCTTTATTGTAGTTATTCTCATTTTTATAAATCATTTTCATAGCAACAATTATGTCATTTTCATCGTAAAGAAAAATATTGGCAAGTCGCATGTGTAAATGCACGTGATGTTTAAAAGGTTCTAGGAGAAATATACGTATATTTTGTTTTGTTATATTGGCATGAATTCATAGAATGATATATAATATTAATGTTGATTTGTTGTATATGTGCAGTGATCCGAACATTCGAACTGTGAGAGCATAATTTCTCACACCGAAAAAAATGAAAAACTACAAAGTGTTTGTGAAATTCTCTGATTTATTAATAAGCTCTATGTATTACAATATTCTCAAGTTTACAAATGATTTTTCATAACCCCTCATTTGAGCATCACCACTTCTATTTATAGCCTCACCCTCATTTATGAGCTCTCTTTTAATGGCATTCATTGCATAGATTTTCTTTTGAATTCTCCACGTAACAGCCGATTTTGTTATAAATGAGACGTGATTCGCGGCGGTTAATCTGGGGAGTGTTGACTGCTTCTGATTGTATTGAATCAGCTCTCCTCGTCAGCTCACCTCACCAGCTCATCTCGCCAGCTCTCCTTGTTAGCACACCTCATCAACTCACCTTGCCAGCTCCCTTAATCAGCTATCCTCGTAAGCTCACCTCGTAAGCTCACCTTTCCAGCTCTCTTAGTCAGCTCATCCCATTAGCTCACCTCACCAGCTCATCTTGCCAGTTCTCCTAGTCATCTTTCTTAGTGGGCTTACTTCTCCGGGATGGGTTTGGGAAGCTCAATTACTTATTGAGCCAGATCAAATTCCGAGAACCCGACCAGAGGGAATTTATATTCCCACATTTTCCCCCCAATCCTGTAATGGAAGTTTCCATTACATGATTCCAATCAGTCCCATATTTAAGTCCTTTGTCTGATTCTCTGGCAATCAGGATATTTTTCAGATCGTATCTTCTGGAGAGAATCGGGGGCCTTTTTAATTTCTTGCCTGAATTAACTCTCTGCAACTTCTTATTTAAGCCCACTCTTTACCTCACTGTTGGGGTTCGTGCAATTCACTCCTTAAGAATATTTTCAAGTAACTTCACTTTCATAAATTTTTTATAAAGATTTCTTCTTTTGTTTAGTCTTTGTTTTCTTCTAAATTTGTTCTTAAGTTTTTTTTGAATTCTTGCTTGATTCTTGTCTTGAATTCATTTTCCGGTGACTTTTGCTTGCTTGAATCCGTTTTCCGGTGACTTTTTCCCTCAAAAAAACAGTTTTTGAACATTGATTGTGACCTTTTTTGGATCAAAGCTTCACTTTTCTTATTTTTTGTTCACTGTTCTTCACGAATTTCACTTTTCCAACAAATTTCTAAAAACTTTAGAGATCACTCACTTTTGATCTAAAAGTTTTTTACTTGTTGGTAAAAGAGAATCCTTCTTTTATTTTTATTTTTGGGAAAAAATCCCTTTATCTTTTTCTACTCCTCCACATATTTTTTTTGTCTCTTCTCCTTCTCCTTTTGTCTCTTCTCTTCTCTTTCTCTCTTCTCCTTGATGGATTCGAACAAATCTCCGCGTGGTGGGCCTTCGCTTTCGCTAGAGGGCGCTTCCTCTCGGGTTGAGCTCTCCTTGCCGTGCGCGTCTGTCCGAGCCGAAGGGGATTCTCTCTATGCCTTGACCCGAGCCAAAGGGGATTCGCCGCGTGCCATGGTCCAAGCTAAGGGGAACTTGCCGAGTAATCTCCTTATCCAGAGCTGAGGCGGCTCCCCTAGCTCGCCTTACAGCGCATCTTCTCTAGGGTCGGTCCGGACGGAACTCATCTCACCCAAGTCAGCGTGCCTTCTGTCCGAGCCGAATACGCCCTCTAGCGCGTGTTTGTCTGAGCTGACCGCACCTTGGATCATAGCTCCACCGAAGCTGACTGCAACTTGGAGCGCTGTTCCACCATAGCGGAGCATAGGATCTCCCGAGCCAAGGAGCAACGCGAGCACTCACGCCAAATCCCACGAGCCGAGGGCCCTATCCGAGTCTAGCCATGAATCAGACGCGTTCCTGGGTGCTTTCCTTCCGATCTCACCTTCTCATGGATCGGATTACACGAAGATCATTGATAATATGATTTTGAGTCCTATTGGGCTATCAATCAACCCATCGTTGTAGTATGGGTTTTTATGTCAATCCATAATGGGAGCGTACTAAGCAATGTGGATGTATTGGATGCTTTAAAGTCAAGCTAATGTTAAAAGGGGTTTTGGTTTCTAAAAGGTCTTAAGTGTAACGAAAGTAAAAAGCGTAAAAACAGAGAAAGGCTTAAAACACTTTTGGATGCAAAACAGAGAAAAAGCAAGAAAAGGTAAAATGTGCAATCAAGGTAAAGTCGTTCCTGAGGAAAAAGGGTAATTGACTTGGGAATCCATCCTAGGCTACCTAAGTACCTAACATACCTCAGACAATGAGCTGACCCCTAGANCCAATCTCAAGCAAAGCAATCACAGACTCAACTCTCGTCATAGACAGCGACTACTTAGCAGGAATTAACCTCTACTACTCTAGCTAAATCATTTCCCATATCTATTCACAGAGAAGGGGAAACGAATCTCTGGGACCCCCTCGGTCCGGTCACCTCCAATAACTCACCTCTTGGTGTTGTAGGGCCTAACAGCGGGCCTCTGTCCCTCTCGGGTAGGAGTGCAGTCAACATTAAGCTGAGAAGGTCCAGAAGGGATCTAANATCTAAGCAAACCCTGAACATCAACCCTTATCTACCTCCATCCTCAGGAACTTGGATGACTACTTACTACTCATGGGAGTATAAGCAGTTGAAACAACAAACATAACTTCGAACCTAAACATGCAGATCTATGAAGAAT